>JAYMFT010062179.1:0-14870 GCA_038088735.1 Panulirus argus | reverse complement strand
TCTAAGGCTCAATCCTCTGTTCTTAACGCTACCTCGCTAACGCGGGAAACAGCGAATATGTATGAAAAAAAAAAATTTTAATCATGGAAAGGGAGAAAGAGAGTCCTCAGCAGAAACTGATGATGAAAGTGGAGGCCTTTCATCATGAAATACAGACTTGAGTGCAGAAAGAGACTGAGACACTGGTTCACTCTGTTTCCTTTCAAACACCATTATTTTACTTTTACTTGCATTTACCTTCAGTCACATATGCTTACACACATCATAAAGCACACTTACAACCTTCTGCAACTCCTCTTCACTCTCAGCAAACAACACAATATCATCTGCATCACTTGATTATATTTCCCTGTGTTGCCATCTTGGTTCACCTGCCATGCATACCAAGATATATCCAAATGCTCTTTTTTTAATGGTATTTGTATCCATTCCCTTAAGTTTTCACTCTCTCTCCCAGTCTAATGCTCAGTAATTTGTTTTTAGGAGGTTGATGAACAGAAGACAATGTGATCTTTGAAAATTTTTTATTCCCATAATAAGACTGTAAGGAACATAATGACACTGTACATGATTGACTATGTAATAATGAGGCATTTGAATAAAAGAATGAATATCGTATCTATTTTATACATAGAGGTTAACGATAATACAGGTATATCATAACATGCTTCATGTGGTAAAATTCACAGGATGTCACTCCAGCCTTAGACAGAGAAAAGCTAAGTAATTGGAAATGCAGTAAGGGAAAGTGATTCAGTGGGGTCCATAGTCTCTGAATCAACTGTAAAAGGAGAGTCAGGAAATACTGTAGATACCATTTTAATCATGGAAAGGGAGAGTCCACAGTGGAAACTGATGATGAAAGTAGAGGCCTTTAATCATGAAATACAGACTTGAGTGCAGAAAGAGACTGAGACACTGGTTCAGATATAGAAGGAGAGGGAGAAATTAAAGGTCTGGAATCCCTCTGCACAGACACTAGTACAGAAAGAAACAAAGCCTCTGAATTAGGTGGGGATGTAGTGGAAGAAAGTGGCAGTCTGTTAATTTGCTCAAACCTGTCCTTTGTTACTGTGAGTGGGAAAGATATTGCAGTGCAAAAGCAAGCAGTTCATAGGATGCACAGAGTCTGTAGATACTAAGCAAAGGGAATGTGAATGTATGGCAAGACTGGCATATCAATACCAGGAAAAATGTAAATTTTAAACTTTTCAGAAAATGTCTGAACTGGCTTAAGAAAGGTAAATTCTGCCATGGGAAAGGATGCAGATTTAATCAACCAGAATTATGGAAATTATCATTAAAGTTAAGGCTTTATCTGAAGAAGTATTGGAAGGACCACCACGTATCAGGGACGATGAGACAGAGCTGTCAAGCTGATCACAGTACACAATTAAGGCTTTATCTGAAGAAGTATTGGAAGGACCACCACGTATCAGGGACGATGAGACAGAGCCGTCAAGCTGATCACAGTACACACCCTTTTTTAGACTTGGACACAAAGCCAAACAAAGACAGACCTAATCCAGGGTCACACCCAGGTTCCTTTACTCTGACATAACTCATCTTGGTTAGCCTACATCTAAACACATGTAGACACCTCAGTCTGAGACTGTGAAGAGGAAGAGCACTCCTAGCTGGGCTCCTTTTTCTGTTCCATCTTCCATAAATTGAAATACTTTCCATACTTTCTCACCTTTCCTGTTGTAGAGAGGTAGCATTAAGAGCAGATGACTTATCCTTTAAGGAAAAATCCTCAAAAAAATCCTCCCCTTTAGAAAGTTGATACAGAGTGAGAGAATTTTCAATTCCTGCTCCCACCCCTAATAGTTGCCATTCTGTAACAAGCAGGAGATATATTTTAGTATGCTTTCTACCCTGTTCCTAGGGATATCTTTTTTTATATTTGTATTATTTGGGAAAAATAAACCATGTAGTGCATATCATTTATACTTTTGAATGATCTCATTAAAGGATCTCTCTGTCAGTGTAAACTAATAAGGTTATATTGTATTTTGAAAATATTTATAGTTGATTCTATACTTTAAAGATTATCCCTGAGAATAACATGTACAATTGTATAATTATTAGTGTTCTAGACCTTCTGTAATACTTCAGATTATTATATTCTCTCTTACAGATATGTCCGCGTTGGATAGCCCCCAATGTCCTCACATTTGTGGGGTTCCTGTTTACAGTGGCTAATTTTGTTCTTCTGTCCATCTATGACTATAGTTACTATGCTTCTAGTGATGCACCTCCAGGAGATAGCTATCCCCCTGTTCCAAACTGGGTTTGGTTAGCCTGCGCTTTCAATCATTTTATGGCACACACCTTAGGTAAGTTAATTTCCTTTTGGTGATCTGTCTCCCACATTTGGATGATCATTCTCTCACATGTGGAGGGGAACATTGTGTAACATCGCTGTTTTTATAACTATATATGGATGTGCTATATGATGTTTTGTTTTTATAGCAAATTTAAAAGATTGTAGTACCCTTGTGAATGAAAAATCATGCATGGGTATTACATGATATGCAGACTTGTGTCCACTGACATGATTGCTTTTATCTGCTGTCATTTTCACATGGAGTCTTTGTAGCATGTTATGGTTTCTTACCATCTTCATATCTTCATGTGTTAAGTTTCACCGAACAGCAGTGCATGAAACACAAATTATTTTGGCTACCAGTTAATCGCAGTACATGGTATATGCTTTCGTGAAGAAAAGTTTGGAAAAAACAAGAAATATAATGGGGAAAGGGAAAGTCCGTAACTTCTCTCATGGTATTGCCTCTATAGGTGATTAAGGCTGGTTGTTTACTATTCATGCATGTTGGTCTGCATAGTTTATATTATCTTTATTATTATATGTAACTCCAGGACCCCATTTATGGGGATTCTGCAATTTTAAGGCTCTGCTACAGTGAGGAACAGGAAATGACATATCCGTTTTGCAAGAAATTTCTTGACGAGACTGCACTCCCACTTTCAGCTGACAGTGATACAGCCCTGCCGAGGGTCTCTTTTCACTGTGGTGTAATGACTATCAGGCAGAGTCCAGTAACATCCATATCTTATGTTTTATGTGTAATTACCGAAATGTAATCACCTGTCTGTTCTGTATAGGATGGGAGCTTTACTCTTGTGGGGCCCAATCGCTTAAACTTTATCATACTTCTTAAATTTCTTTCTTTTGTTTTCACTTACCATTTCTTGAGTCATTCGATTCATCCATCACTCTTTTACAGTAAAGGTACATTTTCATATCTTTCTCAACAAGTTTCTTGCTAATTTCAAGTTTTGTTCTCTAGTTGTTCCATCTATATTTTTCTCAAAGAACTTTTCACATTCTGTGTCGTATGCTCTAAAAACTAAAAGGTTGTGATTAAGTCACTCCTTGCTGTTCTGTCTTCTAAGGTGGATATATTCAAGACCTATAGTGTTACCCTGTAACTCTTTTCTTTTCTTTTCTTTTGTTTCATACTTGTTTGTTGTTTCCTGCATTAGTGAAGCAGGGCCAGGATCAGACGAAGAAAAAATTTCATTTGCTGTCTGTTAATTCTGGTACCATCTTTATTGCCTTCCCTTGGACCTTCTCTTTTATCTCATTGTGCTTCTTGTGGTGCTTTGACTACTTTTCAGAAGCATATACTAATTTTGGTCGTATGTATGATGTAAACATCTTGCTGAATATTTCCTTATCCATTAACTTGAATGCAATTCTAATATTTGCTAGCAGACAGTCTCTTTATCAAATCTCCTAAAGCAGGACTCTGGCAATAGGTTAGGGATGATGTTGACTCCCAGGCCCTCATACATAGATTCTTGCTGTGTGTTTCCTGCTAGGTGATAACCTTGAAGCATGTTCTTATTTTGGCCTTATGTATGATATGAACATCTTGCTGAATACTTCCTTATCCATGAACCTGAATGCAGTTCTGATATTTGCTAGCAGACAGTGTCCTTAACTAATCTCCTAAGGTGGGACTGGCAACAGGTTTGGGATGATGTTGACTCCCAGGTCCTCACACATAGATTATTTCTGCACATTTCTTGCTACATGACAATCATATCAAGGCCTTCTTTCGTTGTGATCCATCCGTAGTACTTTATATGTATATTAATCCCTCAATTTAATGGACTAGTAGGGCGAAGGGGGTGTCTGTTAGTGCCGATAGTCCAGTAAATTGAATGTAACCATTTTTGATACAATATACAGTTCACGCACTTTCACTTAAGTCCTCTATTGCTTGATGCTATTTTGATTTGTAAGGATTGCAAAATTATTTAATAATAATGTCACAATTCTTTGTATGCAACCTGACTGCATGATAGCTTGAGACAGACTGAAACCTAAACAGAGCGAATATGTGAATGTTCCATAACAATCTGGTGATGTGATGGGGTGAGAGAAACACAGATTGTGTGGGAAACACTATACTGATTCTAATGTTTCAACGGAATCTTGATCACAGAGTGAATACTGAAGAAAAGGACTCCAGCTTATATTTGTATTGCCATTGGTCTTCCCCCCCCCCCCCTCCCCTCTCCCAAGGGGTAACTGGTGTGACCTCCGGAATGGATGCACCTGGCATTTGACCTTGCTGCCTCTGCCATGTTTCCCCTGGCTGCTCCTGCCGTGACTGACCTTATTTTCTTAGTCATACTTGATCTCACTGCCTCTGCTCTGGTGATTTGTCTCGCAGCCATTCTTGCAAGGCACACAAAGCCCTCTTGGTGATTTGTATTTTCTTTTGTCGCTATGTAAGCTGCCTCAATCAATTATTCTTGCTTTTCTCGAACTGCCCTTGCTTAGTATTTTCATCCCACTCCAGTTTGGCAGGTGCCCTCTTTCCTCTGCATGCACCACCAGTGAGTTAGAGGTTCTGTGCACCCCTCTAACTCACTGATAGTGCATGCAGAGGAAAAAGGACATCTGCTAAACTGGAGTGGGATGAAAATACTATGCAAGGGCAGTTCGAGAAAGTAAAAAAAAATGGTTGAGGTGGCTTGCATAGTAACAAAACTCAAATCACTGGGAGGGCTTTGTTTGCCTTGCAACAGTGGCCACGAGAGAGATCACCGCAGCAGAGGTGGCGAGATCAGGCTTGGTGGAGATGACAAGTTCAGTCATGGCAGGGGTGGCCAGGTGGAACATAGCAGAGGCAGCAAGGTCAAACAATGGGCACAACCATTCGGGAGGTCACACCAGGTACCCAGGAGGGTGAAGGCTGACGACGATACGTATATAAGCTGGAGTCCTGTTCTCCTGTACTCATTTTGTGATCAAGATTCTGTTGAAACGTTAAGAGTCTGTATGGTGTTTCCCTTCCAATCTGTGTTTCTCTCGCCCCACCACATCTAACTCTTTGCATATCCTTACATCATCCTCTACAACTCTCTCTTCTGAATCCTTAAGCCTGATTATCTGCTCTGTAACTTTGGATTTTCTCCTGGCTTTTCCAAAACATTTTTTTTAAAGTTTTTTATTCTTCCTTTATGTCCTTCTATACCCCATTCATTGCTCAGTTCTACCTTACAAACACTGGCTGATTAGAGTGGCATATATCAAACTCCTTTACTTTGTGATATGATTTATTGAACCAAATAATTCCCCTTAAATTTATAAAATGGTTTTAGATATTCTCCTGACTTTTCAAAAATGTTCTTTTCAAAGTTTCTTTATTCTTCCTTTCTTATCCTGCTATATCCATTTGTTGCTCATTGCAATTATACCATACAAACACTGGCTGACTGGAGTGGCACATCTGAAAGCTCCTTTGCTTTTTGATGTAATTTAATGAACCAGATTACTTCTACAGAATTTATAAAATGGTTTTGGTTATTCTCCTGACTTTCTAAAAATGTTCTTTTCAAAGTGCCTTTGTTTTTTCTTATCCTGCTGTACTCATTTTGTTGCTCATTGCAATTATACCTTAGAAACACTGGCTGACTGAAGTGGCACATCTCAAATCTTCTTTGCTTTTTGATGTAATTTTTTGAATCCTTCCAGCCTCTTTCTTAACCTTCACTCTAAATTTAAGGCTAGAGGTACCAATACTGAATTTCATTACCCATAGTATGTTACCAAAGTTATTGTTTAAGATGAGTATAGTTTCCACAATTATATCTCCTCTTTAATTTTTGTTTCATCTCTTTATTTAACTTCATCATTTACCACATAATCAAACATAAGCCTTACATGATCCCTTTGTCCTCATGGTACATCCTGTATATATCTCAAACATCCATTTTAGTGTGTATGAGATGTTCTAGTAATGTTGGTGCATCAGTCCTTTTCAGTGTAGTTTCTTCACTGACATGCCGGTATAGGAAATATTCATGTACACACTTAAGGAACTTAACCTCATGGTTCCCTCTTACCATGAAAATCCAAATTGCCCTTGTCTTTCTCTTTATAATTGAAATCACCCATGTCACTAGTCAACAAAATTTTAACTTTTTTTTGTCCCCATGAACTAAAATAAGTGGACCTTATAGTACTTTTTATGCTGAATTCAAATCTGTTGTAGAATTTTTCTGTCAGGCATAGTTTTTTAAGTGACAGAGCAGTTAAATTTTACAATAAGGCTGTTAATGGACTTAAAAACTTACCTCAGATGTAGAGGTGTACGATCTTCGGCTATATTTGGCCTCAGGAACATCCTTCCTTAGTGTCCAGCAGTAATCTGCCAACTTAGAGGGGCTCCACTTTCCGTAGTGCCACATTTCCATGTCCAAAATATCCTGATGAAATCTTTTGCTGTGCTCATCACTGACTGCCATAATGTTTTTCAAGTAAAAGTGTAAGTACAAGTCCAAAAAGTGGATTTTTAGACTTGTATTGCACCCCAGAGCTTTATATGAAGTCAATAGATCTTTTACATCATCACAGAAGGTTTGTGATCTGTGATTCCCCCAAAAATCTTTGCAAACTCTCTTAAATGACAGCCATCCATTTTTTTCCAACTTCATTTAGCTTTTCATCGAACTTTACATCTCGAAGCAGTTGCTTGATCTGTGATCCTACAAAAATACCCTCCTTGATTTTTGGGTCACTGATTCCTCAGACATGTGAATCCATGACCAATTTTATCCATTTCTTTGATGAAGTTCTTCATCAACCCAAGCTTAATGTGCAAAGGAGGCAGAAAAAATTTTCTCAGGATGAACAAGAAGAGGACTGATGACGTTCTTCTTCCATGGAGTCAGTGATATTCGTTTTGGCCACACTTTGTTTATATAATGATTTTTCTTGTCCCTACTGTCCCACTACAGAGGAAACAACAGAACTTCGTGTAACCAAGTTGCATTATGAGTAAAAGTGCCACAACCATTAGGTCACCATATACATTCCACTTAAAGTCCCCATTCTTATTTTTATCCAAAAGAAGCTTCATGTTATCTTATGATTCCTTCATATTAGCTGTATGAGACAAAGGAATGGAGGGAAACTTATTTCTGTTGTGGAGTAGAACTGCTTTCAAGCTTACTTTTGATGAGTCAGTAAACAAGCACCACTCATCTGTGTTATCTTCGTGGCCAAGTGCCTCTGTGACAGAATGAATATCATTGCAAAACACCAGACCATCTTCATGGGAGAAAAATTCTTTGAAAACGACAGTGATCGCGATAAAAACAAATTTTAGTTTCATTCAGAAGATTCCAACCCTTTAACCTGGAACCTAAAAGTTCAGCTTTCTTCTTAGACAAATTTAAATCGCAGACGAGATCATTAAGATCTCCTTGACTCAGCAAATGTGGTTCATTTGAAGAACAGCTTGCTTCATATTGTCCTCTACTTGGTCTACTTTCTTATCACCAGACTCATCATCACTCATTGTCATGTTTCTTGGAGACTCTGGCACAGGTAATTCCTGACTGTGAGGTACTGGCCGCATAGCAGATGGTAAATTAGGATATTTAACAATATGTTTGGATTTTGATGTTGTACCATTTATATTTGTCGGGCAGAAGTAGCAATCTGAAGTGTGATCTTTGGGTTCTCTCCAAACCATAGGAATGGCAAGAGGCATGTAGAGGAACCTTTTGCCCATGCTGTGAGAAGCCTGACATGTATGACACAACAAATATGGGGGACCCAACTTTTATCCTTGTCACTTGCCTTACAACCAAATTTATGCTCATGGCATTTTTCAATGAATGGCGTGAAAGAACGTTTTTGTGATATGAATGTCATTTCACTGCATATGTAGCAGAGAGAATTCGCACAATTTACACAGTGTCTCGGCATTATTATGATGGATAGGGTATTAGCATAACACTTGAATAACACAAAAGCCCAATCTATCAACAGAGTGGAAAAGACACTGCTTACACATTGAGTTCTAGCCTGCAACTGACAGAGAACTGCTACTCAGGAGTGGGCATCTTGAATGTACCAACATTTCCAGTAGTGTTTCTACAGGCCCCTGGTGACTCATTTATCTAGGTTTGTGCTCTCAAAATGGAGCTGTTGCTTTTCACAAATGATGAAAATGCTGTCTTTGTTTAACTTTTTTTTTTAAATGCTTTGTAGAGCACTGGTGCATATATGCTGTACATGAAGATATGCGAGTATGCTGGAACAAAAAACTATGGGTGATAGAGAAATTCTGAAAACGTATTTGGATTCAGTGTGCAAAAATACATAAGAAACAATTTTTTCCTTGGGTCGAAAACTTTGTTGACCAATGTTTATTTTCTGTGAGAAAGACATGTTTTGCTGCTTCATGCGCAGTCTTGATTGTACTTCATTATTATCATTGTTTTGTTCTGGGTCATTAAAATTCTTTTAAAGATTGAATGATATAAACACTTCTATGCACTTCTTTATCAAAGTTTCCTTTCCTTTTATGTATTTTCAGAATGGGCTTTTAACTACTCTCTCCTGAAACGTAAGGTTATCTCTTTCTTATAAGGAGGGCTAGTCCTCCTCCTTTGTCTTTGCTTTCCATCCTTATTGGCAGGTAACCTTCTGGACTGCAAATGTGAGATCCTTTCTTTTTAGTAAACTTTATATCAACAACTCCAACAATATCATTTGCATTTTCTCTTATAGGATCCTTATATTTCAGCTCTAGACCATTTACTACTAATCCATCATTATTTGTATACATCTCTCTCAGTTTCATATTACCATCATCTTACATTCCTGACCTTTCCAGAGTGTTGGCATGGTTGTGCCATCCTCTTGCCTCATTTGGTTCTCCTGTGTTTCACCATATGATTGTATTTTTATCTTTTCTCTCTCTCTTCCCTTAGTCTGTCACAGTCAGTGAATACCCCACTGAATTCTGCCTTGTTTTTAAATTTCTTTGCCTGTCTCAGGCTAGATGACTCTATAGGAAATGTAACCATAATTAGATGTTCCCATAAGTCCTGATTATAACCACCAATTTTTTTTTCTCTTTCATCACAGAAATTGCATGTGACATTCCTACAGCATTCAATAATATTTTAGTAAGAATTTCACCTTTTTTTTTAACCCTTTTTTCTCTATCTGGTCTATGATCATCATGTGCTTCAAAGATGATTATAGATTGATGTCCGTCAACCTCCTGGTTTGCTGATCTTTCTAACTTTGGTGCCACCTGCTTTATGGTAAAGTATAATAGCAATGATTTATTAACCTCCATGCTTTTGGCTTTCTCTGTGATCTTCCCTTTTTGATAACAAGCACTGATCCTGTATGCTCTCCACTTCTCTAAAGTTTTCATCTGCTTTACCATAAACTTTTCTGATTGCCCTGTATAAAATAGTGCATCTTATTCTATCTAAAGCTTCAGTTAATCTCCTTGGCTACTATGTTGCAATGTCCCCAGGTTCATATCCCTCTGCACCAGTCATCCTGTTCAGAGTCTGCTGACCAACTCCAAGTACTGCTCCTTCTGCCTTTTCCTGCCCACTGTTTTTAATAGTTTTCAGACCTTTTGATATGGGCAGTTCCTTTTGTTCAACATTCTCTAGGACATCTAGTATAGCCCCTTCTGACCTTTCTTGTTCTTTAATAATTCTTTCTTCTTTCCTTTGGTTATATACCCTCTGAACCCTCTCAAAGGATGTGAAACTGTGTACATAATTATTTACTTTAATATTTAACTCTCAGGTTCCTTTCTCATCTCATGACACCCTTCATGATCTTTAATTTGATTCTTTCATTTCTGTTTGTCTTCCTCTTGTTGTGTTAACTTTTGTTCTTGTATCTTATTGATTTCATATAACATCTTTTAAAGCTTTGGCAATTGAAGGAAAATGTAAGTAAAATTAGAGTAATGGTGTTTGAAAGGAAATACAGTGACAGTATAGATGTTGCAAAGTCCCATAGAGTGAGAGAAGAAAGTGTGCTAAACTGTGTTGTAGGAATGGGGGGAGAAAGAATGGAAGAGGTGACAGGATTTAAGTATTTGAGAGTTATCTTGGGTAAGTATGGTGATATGGGAGGATTGATAAGGGAGAGAGCAGTACAGTGTAGAAGACTCATTGGGTTCCTTAATAGAATAATGAAAGGTAGAGGCATAGATATGGAACTTATGAAAGGATTAAGGGACAGCATAGTCCTCTTGACCCTGACCTATGCAACTGAAACATGTACATGGAATGAGTCACAGAAGTCAAGAATCTATGTTGTGGAAATGAGCTGTTTGAGGGGAGCATGTAGTATGATCAGAGGGAATGAAGAAAGAATTGAGGTGGTGTATGTAAGATTTGGTATGGCAGGGAATGCAAAGGGGAGGAATTGTAAAGTTTTTGAGTGGGTGAAATGTACTACTTTGAGGTAGTTTGGGCATGTAGAAAGAATGCAAGGTGGGGAGTTTGTAAGAAGAGAGTATGATAGTATGATTGTATAGGTTGGTGGAAGAGGGGAAACCACTTGTAACTTGGAGAAATAGAGTGGAAGAGTACTGGAGGGAGGTAAATGGTGGAGGAATAGGGGGAATGGTGTATGCAAGGGAGGCATGTAAGTACAGGGATTAGTGGGGACTCTTTTGCTTTTGCCATGGCCACCCTCTTGATGGGTTTTCATAGAGAAAAGGCATCATTGACATAGCATAGCACAGATATAACATTCTCTAAAGTCATAACAGTTTAAAGAACTTGGTCTGCAGAAGTTGGCAACACTCCTGGGCATTCTATTTGAACCTAGGAACTACCACTTCCACCTTCAGTTAAACTCTTAAGATTTGGCATATTCAAGTTCAGTATCCAAGGGATATATCACTTGGCCTCCTTCATACCTTACTCTTCACCATAACTTGTACATAAAAGGCTTTATGGACTGTAGACCTTTAAGTTTTGGAAGAAAAAGAAAAAAAATATTCGGTGCTGGGAGCTTCACTCTGGGTCAGTGCTGCTTTGTGTGATTACTATTTTTTTTATTATGGGGAGATAGTTTAATATTCGTGTTGTCCTGTTTCTTACCCTTGTAAATACCATATTTTTCAGTGTATAAGATGCAGAGAATTATGAAAAACAGATGGGAGCAGTGAAGAACAGTGTAAATAAATAAGTAAAGAATTTTTTATTGAATTTATGGAGCCATTTAGCTGAAAATACACTGTTGATATATTACAGATATTACAGAAGTGTGATGTCATAAGAGTAATTAGTTAACTAGTCATAAGAGAGCCTAAGATGAAGTTGGGGCTGAATTTTTCCGTCCTTTGGACAAGCACATGAGTGAGATACATCTACGTAGTCAGAGTGGTAGATATATAGGAAGATATACCTAACATATGTTATAGTGTATACAGTGTGCACCTAATGTTGATTAGTTGAACATTAACCGATGAGTAGTTACAGTAATTTAGTAGTTAACATACCACACATCTTAACTAAGAGAAAACATAACTGTTTAATTGCTTAGTTGTGAACTTATTTATGGCATTCACAGTGGTCGGTATAGGGTCGCTCAGATGTCTGTCAGTACAAGCTCTGATCGGTACAGATTGACTATGGTGACAGATGGTAGTCTTTAGGGGTAGGATGGTTGCTTGGAGGAGGTCAGCAGTTTATTGCCAAACTGCTGTGTGAGCTGCCGATGTTGGTCGGTTAGCCATACCTTCATGACAGAATTTCACCATATGTGCTTTTGGATAGGTTTTAGAGCTCATCACTTTTTCATGATTAAAACAAGGTTAGTGGCATAATATGAATGCCCCACAGGAATTATGTTAGATGGATTTTGAAATAAACCTCTCTGGACCTATTTATTAGTCTCTTTGGTAAGTCACTTGAGTGTGTACTTGCCTGTCTACTGCAGCCTAAATGCGGGTCATCAAAAGTCTTAATTCTGTTACATCAGGGGTTTCTTCTTTGGCATTAGAGTGGCATAGTGTTCATCATGAAACTTTTTGTGATAGCTGTGGGTGCGATAGTATGCATCTCGGTAAACTTTTGGTAAAAGTCATGTTGTTTTAAGATTTACGATTTAGTGTATATAATATTCTAGAGCAATCACTTATGAACAAATGCTTGTGAAGGAAAACAATGTAAGTCTAAAAAACAGCATCACAGATTTATACTATGATTATTATGAAATTTTATATGCTGTTGACAGTTTTAGCTTTATGTGCCTTATGTACATACAGAGGTGCAGGGAGGGCTCACTTCCCATATGCAAGTGTTAAGGATTTTCACATGGTATCCTTCCATACATCTCATTGGTCTAAGGAATTTAATGTTAACATAGATTCTCTTCTAGAATACCATCAGTCATATGTGTGTCAGTGTTTGAGATATTCTGTCTTTTTGTATTTTGTAATTTAAGTATGTTTTGTAATTGTGCGGTCATAAACTATAACAATTTGTTGGTGTTTTGTTTTCAGATGGGATAGATGGTAAACAAGCTCGGAGAACTGGGACAAGTGGTCCTCTAGGAGAACTTTTTGATCATGGGTTAGACTCCTGGACAACGTTTTTTATCCCTGCTTGTATTTGGTCCGTATTTGGACGCTTAGATTACAGTATTACTTCACTCAGGTTTTATTTTGTTTTATGGAATGTTATTACCTGTTTCTACACATCCCACTGGGAAAAATATCTCACCAAGATTCTGTTCCTTCCATGGGGATATGATATATCACAAGTGGTGAGTACTGATAAGAAATTATTGTTTCTGAAAATAGACAATGAGAGTAGTTAGTTTGTAAATCACAGATAAAGATTGTTGAAGACATGATGAAATATTTGTTGTGTAATGATGTTAATCTGATTACCTGATTTTCTTTTTTTCTTTTCAGCTCATATTTTTTATTTACTTAGTAACGGGGATTTGGGGACAACATATATGGAAATTTGAAATTGTTAAGGGTGTTTCTTCTGGAGCTATGTTTGAATTCATGATGTATGCTGGATCTCTTGGCACTTCTCTTCCTATGTCCTTTTGGAACATATACAAGTAAGTTATTTTTAGATACAGTTAAATCTTCATTATGTTATTATATACACTATACTTTTTGAATATCCTATAGTTTAATAAAGATACAATCCCAAATGTAGCTGGGGTAAGTCCACTAGTAATGCTTTTGGACACTTGCATGCTATCCCTCAGAAGATGCTTAGATGCATTGACAGATGAGGTTAGCATCCAGTTGATTAATGAGAACAGAAGACTACATTACAACCATGTCTAAGGTATTACAGACAGACAGCATCACCATCATTCAAAAAAGAGACATTTAGTGATCTCAGATGCACAGTATCAGAGTCTTTTTGGCTCTGAACTTCAAATAACCTTTCTTATTGTGCTCAGCTTTAATTCAGGCTTTGCTGACTTCAACATATATCTTCTCATTGCCCTGAATATCTCAAATGCATTTAGTAAGTTTTGGCAACAGATGATTTTTGTGTATCTTTCTAAAATCTTTTCAACCTCTCATATCTCTTGTACTTGACTGAATATTAGAGATCATAATCTCATTGTGCCTTTTGAAAGGCAGCAAAGATCAGGTAGAATTTGTCAAATTCTGAACAGACAGGACATCCTCCTTGCAGAGAATGGATATTGAATTGTTGAGTTCAACACGCACACACACGCACGCACACACACACACACACACACACACACACACACTTAAAAACCTGTGTCATAGTAGAGAATTTTTAAGATATGGAGCCCTACAAGTGTAAAACTCCCTCCCTTTTTAGCACAAAAAGGTAATTACGAATAGATAATTAGACATAAGTAAGGGGAGGGAGTAGAATTTGAAGGGGCCTAGGAGTGATATATGCAGTGGATATTACATACGAGTTTGCCAAATTTTAAGAGTTTGTTAGGGCTTGGTAGTGAAGGTTTGACAGATTCAAACTGAATACCTAGGAATGTTTCTAGCTTGAGTGAATGTGTATATTTTAATTATTTTGCTGTTTATGAAACAGTTTTTTAAGAGAGGAAATGGCTAATGCTGGGAAAGTGAACAAGTGTTGATAGATTCTTCTAGTGTAGCTCTGACTTGACCAAAGGCTGTGAGGCTGTAATGTAACCAAACAGAAACTCTGTTAGAGGCAGATAAAGTTTAAATTCACCCCATGATTGAGCCTATTTTGTGGTAGTAAGGACTGTTTGAGCTGAGAAAGAAACTGGATGTTT
Source organism: Panulirus argus (assembly GCA_038088735.1). Lineage (NCBI taxonomy): Eukaryota > Metazoa > Arthropoda > Malacostraca > Decapoda > Palinuridae > Panulirus > Panulirus argus. The sequence continues at coordinate 277 of JAYMFT010062179.1, read as the reverse complement.
CTCATGCCCTGGTTCAGTTCATTGACGGCACATTGATCCCAGAATACCACATCATTCCATTTCACTCAATACCGTTCTCACCTCTCACCCTCTGCATGTTCAGGCCCCAATCGCTCAAAATCTTTTTCATTTCATCCAATCATCTAGAAATTTGGTTTCCCTGTTCTCCTTTTTCCCTCCACCTCTGAGACACATATCTCTCTCTTTTTTTTTTTTTTTTTTCTTGCGTTAGCTGAGATGGCATGGGCAGCTACGGCCCTAATCAAGGCCATCCCAT
>JAYMFT010062168.1:0-14870 GCA_038088735.1 Panulirus argus | reverse complement strand
GTGTGGCCATCGGCAACTCAAGGGTGTGCCGTTTTGATGACTGCTTCTTTCCCTACACGTCGAAGCTCTGGAACTCTTTACCTTCTCATGTCTTTCCCAATAATTATGGCCTGGCTCATTTCAAGAGATATGTTTTTCACTTGCTCAAAAATTTGTAAATACTTTCCCTCTCTGTTTTTCCCCCTTTCTCAATTCTCTCTATATTTCAAGTAGGGCCCGGCCTTGATGAGGACTTTTGTCCGTGACTGGAGCCTTCAACATTAAATAAAAAAATGCACCAAACAACATCTTTGAGTTTCTTGTTACCACTGATGCGGTAATTACGAGGTATATGTTGAAGAACACGAACATTTGTACCGTACAATAACATTACAGTACAGTCATGGTACACCAAGATCAACAGGACCACACCAGCGCCAGCAGCAAGGCGCATGATCATCACTGTGGTATACGTGAGGTACATCGCAAACAAGTACGCGATACACATGATGCTTTCAATCATTTGAATCAAAGGCCATGAACATAAGGTACGCCAAAGCCAACGACTGCATACGTGAGGTACATCTCCAGCAAGATCACGGTACAGGTGCACCATGACAAGTAGTACGATGCATGCCAGGTACAGCCCCTGGAGCAACGAGATACGAGGGCCGGCTATATCCCATCACCAGCGAGGCGTTGCATGTCAGGTGCCCAGTCAGCGATGCTTGTGAGCAATACCCAGTATGTGAAATACATCAAAGCGTCGCCTCCTGTCCCTCAGGTCCTCCGTATCCCGACATCATCCTGGTCTGCGAGGTGCAACTCTGAAGTCAATTAGTTAACAGTTTCTCTCAGCGAAGCAGAGAGGAACTATATCATTTCCTCCATTATCTGCACATCCTAAACCGGTCCGCTCATTTGCCACCTCTGGTTTCTGACCTCGGCGGTTACTTCTGCTGTAGTTCTTTCAGGTTCCCCACCTTAGCAGTGATGTTTGAAAGTCACCGTTGAATAACTAGGGATGTGCTCCTCCGGGATCCTGGGTTGTAATCTGCAATGCTTGCAGATAAGTTAGGTAGGTATTGCTAGTGGTCAGGAGGACTTCCTTAGTGCAAGCACGTGATGCTACAGAACAACATGTGAATATCCACAAGTGACGGCAGATCCCCTAAGCAACGTTCTACAATTCGAAAGTCCTGCACTAGGCAAGCGGAAGCTCTCTAATAAAGAAACTAGACACTCAGTATAATCTTAGCCTGGCGATTGTCAAGTGGGGCCGAACCTCCATATGAGTTCCATGCTGCAATGCCCCAGCTGGGGTGGAACCTCCTTGTGGGATCTATGCTGCGTTAACCCAGCTGGGAGTCAGACCCACAAATCACGTCCCATGCTCTCTGCTGCCTCAGGTCTGGGAAATAATACAAAATGTTTATCTTATATCACCAGGATATCATAGAGGTCTACTGCTAGCGTTCCGTCGTGCAAGGCGGCTGACGGGAAGGACATGTTCTTGCCCAAGACATCAGTCGTGTGAGGCGGCCGACATTTGGGGCCGGTCGCTGCCCTTGATACCGGTGGTGCTGCTACCTTTAACAGCAGCCGTGCTGGTTGGCTGTTGCTTACGGCGCTGAGGTTACCAGAACTCAGTTCGACTTGCACTGTATCTTGGGTCATATATCGAAGGATAACTAAGATTATAAACTGTGAGAATGAAGTCCACATGATGAACCGGTAACTGCATGCTGTTAATATCAAAATTTACCTGAATGATGTAAAGATATGTGTGTCTGTGCATCACTGACATGTTTCAAGTATATCATGTCGCTCTCTGACGTATCCATGGAGTCTGGAGTCTGGAATCAGTCACCAAGTTGGTGAGACATAAACTTGATGCCAACAATAACATGGAATGATACATCTATGTAATATATAAGAGAAAGAACAGTACCATATCTTTTTCTAAGCAAAGGGAAATGTGTGAAGGAAACGTGTAACAAAAGAATATAACAAAGAGGACATAAAGTGCCAAGACGTACGTGGACCCTGGAAACAAGAGCGGACGACCATAAACATAGATCAGAACTCTCACACGATTGGTAACCCGCCAAAGCTTGTTATTATGAATACAATGGCGTAAATGGCCCTAAGGCCCCCGCTCCGGAAAAGTAGTGAGGGGTGCAAGTACCATCAGATCCTCTTCTGCGAAAAAGAATATTCATGAATACACAAATCAATGAATGATTTTACATACAGATAAACAAGCCCGTTACGCAGAAACGTCTCTTAAGAACAGGAGCTCCTTACACGGGGAAAGACAACAAGATGGATGAAATCAACACTTTTATACGGCCATGTGAATCGTGCACGTCTCTGTGTATGTCTGTGTGTGCGTGGAGGGGGATGCATATTTGATACTCTGTCTGTTATGATGTACACACATGGGGCTCCATTCACTTAACCTCTGCCTCTCTCATACTGTTTTAAAGATTTTAATTCTCCTTGCCTTCATTTCTTCCATTCATGAACTATGTTGTTATCATGAAAGAAGTGCGTCACATATTTTCTGATTCATATCTTGGTTACTGTCTCGAGTCCTCTAAACTCAAAATCGAGAAACCTGAAGGTTGAAATCATGTCCAACACGACAAACCTTAGACTGTAGCTTAGCTGCCTTATCTCAGGTTCCACCCTAGTTATCCATCGCCTGATCTTTATCAAATCAACATATATCCTCAAGTGAGGTTATCAAGTGGTGATCCATACTCTAATCTGGATCCAATATATATGTAAATCTATTTCTGAACATCCCCTCATCTATGCATTTGAAGGCAACTTTATCAGTGACCAGTAGACTGAATACCTTCAGCATTGTTTCTCCTAATGTGGTGTTTTAATGACAGGCTGAGTACGTGATCAAATCTCTCATGAAGGCTCCTGTCATAAGTTCCTTGCGAGATGATGAGAATAACCTGAACTCTTTTCACTATCCATCTTCACCGTCACTTAGGATTAGGTTCTGTGGAATTTCAAAAACCACGCATCTAATGTGACTTCAGCCTGTCTAGGTCTCTTTGTGGGTTGTTAAGATTCTTTGTATCCCTTATTTCTCCCATCAGTATAGCATCATGAGTAAACAAAATCAGGTTTCTGATCAAGGCATCTGCCACTGATCAGGAACAGTAGTGGTCGCAACATGAACCATGCGGAACACGACTCGGGACTTCAACTAAGTATCTAAAGGCACTCTGATACATGATCATTGTTCCCACCGCTTAGGTTGTTTTCCAGTTTCCAAAGGAGATCCTTTATGTCTGCCTGAAAATTCCTTTTCAATTTATTTACCTCGTGTGTACGTTTAAATGGGGACGGCACGTGTAAAACACGTCATGAAAGTTCATAAACACATATCCATTCACACATTTTTTGTTAGGCTAAGTACCCACTCTGTTGTAGAGATTTGAAAGATGATATGAATAACGTCCTCCCTCTTAGATCCACTTGTGTTCTACTCGCCCACAGTAATGTTCTGCACGCCCACACTAATGATTTCCATGTCCACACCAGTGTTTTACGCGCCCACATGTACTCTCCCAAATATGATACATACAAGGCGTTGTATACGTTCACGCAAGGGTCCGAAAGGTTCTAATAAATGCCCCATGCGCCTTCCAGTTTCTTATTTGCCCTTCTTTGCCTGTGGCCTCCGACACATCCCATATGATCGAGACAGTTGGTCGGCACGGGATGGAGACGTACATCACATGGATGTAAGAGTACCAGGCTCCGGCTGGTTCATCAGTCCTATCAGTGGGGGTCTTGTCCCCAAACACATACACCCTGGTCGGCTCACTGGGCCTGTCAGTGAGGGTCATGTCCTCGGACACATAAACCCCTGGTAGACTCATTAGGCTTATCAGTGAGCGCCATGGGCATCCCTGGGGAATCCTGAATCAAGTTACATGCTGGTGGATGGTTCAGCACTGTCCCAGGTGAGAGTATGACAAATAATACCTGCCTGACATAAGGAGATGACAGGTAGCTACTCAGTTACTGTGGTTGAGAGGAAAATGGCTGTCGGCGTCCAACATTGTTTTGGCTCACTCTGAGCCTCTGGTGATCTTTGTCATTTAAGGATCATAACTTCTTAAAGATCCTGACGAACTTATAACACCTGATTTTCTCACGTGTGTGTGTGTATGATATTCTCCCTTTCAGAGTTAGAGCGACTGGTATCCTAGAGTATGATAATGTCAGAATATATTGATGTATGCATAATGGCAGATTTACAATAAATGAGGATAAATTTCTTCTTATGTGTGCATACGGTCAAAAAGTGTAGCGTCAAGCAGACAAAACGTTGTGTTTACAGAGCTGAGTGTGAGTGAGACGCCGCTGAGTGTGGCGGGGCGGTTAGGTGCGTGAAGGGAACCACTCCCCTGCCACCCATCCGCACACACCACACCCACCCACCCATCCCGCATGCGCCGGGAATTCATTGCTATGAGGCCCAAAGCTTAATTTTGCAGCAAGAAACGACATCCACTCACTACACTTAAACAAGGAAGCACCACCAACGAGGAAGGTGCAGTGTAATGATCCCACGCATTAAGCGAGGCTGGGTGTGTTTTTTTGGTGGAATAAACTTCCTACAAACTTTGTTGAACACTGACACGAGTGGGGTGAATGAAAGTGGTGAGAAAGGAAAAGTAAAAGAGTAGAGAAAGGGACTTTAGTGTTCTAAACAATACAAGGTCCTTAGGGACACTGTTAGGACAGAAAGTCAGTGAGAGTTAAAAGGAAAAACGTGTCTAAGTAAAAATGTGTACGTAATCGGTCGTCGGAATCATAAATGCTGTCATAACATATTCAGTGAGAATCAGCTAAAGTTTCGGTTTGTCAGATATGAAGATGAGACGCTTACTTTAGAGGCAGCGAGTCGGGGATAGAGTTCTTGTGGGTATGACTGTAACGCAGATATAGGGAAAGCTGTTTAGGGTTTGCAAGTCGAAGGATGTGTGACGCAGAATCATTTATGACGAGGTGAGAGGAATATGTCAGTGACGCACAGGGAGAGTCCTGAAAAGGAAAGAAGTGTTATGGACGATATGAAAAATACAGAAAAGCTTTACGAGAAGAGTTGCAGGGGAATGAAATAAGATAAGATAAAAAGGGCGGCAAGATGAGGGTTTACGGAATGATTGTTCCAATACCAGCTGTTGAAGAATCTCTTCAGCCTCTCGGTATGAAAAAAGCACACGAGAACACGCAAGCAATCTCTCATGATGCAATGTTTGATCGTCTCGGATGGAAGGGGGAAGGAAGAGTGATCCTCCACTGACTAATTGGAATACCGAGGTAGAGAGATGGATAGATAGATAGACTGTATGAAAAAGGGAGAGCATATCATTTTCAGGTGGTACCTCTAGGGTGAACGGAGAAATGCAGATCCTGCCTGAGGGGGATACGCAGAGGATATTAGAAAAATGCAAAAGGATGGCGAGGTAAAATAAGATGCGTGTGGGGTTCGGCCAGGCAGTAATCAGATACCAGAATGAAAAGCGCACGATTATACGAGGGAGCGCGAGATCCGGGGAGAATGACAGATTAGCATGATAATAATGAGAACACCGTTTATACAGGGTGGTAATACCAGATATAAAGTGGGGAACATCAAAGGCGAAAAAACGAGGAGATACTGCTTACATTACCGCACGACTAGGGCTGCAACGCGGAGACGCAGTCTGAACACGGTCTTTACTCTGAAGGTTATATGAACAATGGCTTGGTGGAAGCCGATAAAAGGAAAAGTAGGGAACAGAAGATTACTTAAACCCACAAGGGTAGAGGAAGGAGCCTGTTGTGACGTTGCCATCCGAGTAAAGAAGACAAGTAATACATCAGCTTTAGTACACTCAACAAGAGCCACTGTGACCCAGGCTGTACCAGATTAACGCAAGAGTGTAACACATTTTTGTATTTACGATTAGCACTTTCCAGAACTGTGTTGTGGTAGAGAGTTACCCAGCTTGGCTCTGTAGACCTACACTAACCAGCTTGGTGCTGCGGACCAGTGTGACCCAGATCAAGCTAGTAATCAGTTTGACCCAGCTTATTGCCGGTAATCAGTTTCATCCAGCTTAGCTCTAGTAACCAGTTTAACTCAGCTTACTACTAGCAGTCACTTTACTACAGCTTGCTGCCTGTAATCGGTTTAACCCAGCTTACTGCCCGAAACTGATCTAACCCAGAAAATCAGAGAAAACTATTTTCCCCCAGCTTAGCAGTGGAATCAGAATAAGTCGGTTTGATTTGGAGGACTATTAGAACTCCTTGTCCTGTAGAATGAATATACCTGCACTTATAAATGCTTCCAACACATCTTAGAGCTGTAGACTTGGTACTAAGCACTGATGTGACCCAGCTTAGTACCGAGGTCCAGGATCATCCAGCTTATTAAAAAGGATAAATACAACCCGGCTTAGTAATGAGAACTAAATCAACCAGCTTGTTACTGAGAACCAATACAAACCAGCTCAGAGCTGATTGGCAAAATGACCCAGCTTAGTTCTGAGGACCAACATGACTCAGCTTAGCACTGCAGAGCAGTTTAACCTGCCTGACTGTACTACGCCAGCATGACCAGTCATGATGGGGTAGACCAATACAAGTTTACCGTCATTGCTGTCGACGAATACGGCTTAGCACAGCTGAGTTTGTTGACTAGCCAGAAGCTAGTTTGGCGCTGAGGAACTTTTAAACCCAGCTTTGTTTTCAGGAGTTTTACAACTTCCCTTAATACAAAGATCTTCTACGACTCAAATTGATTTTGCAGACCAGTAGATCTCAGCTTTGTACCGAGATCTAGTATAGCCCAGCTTCGTGATGAAGTCCAAGAAATTGCAGCTTAGTACTAATGACCAATAAACCCAATTCAAAGCTGGGGAAGACAGTAATGCGTCTCAAATCAACAGAACTCAGCTTACTTGTGAGAACCAACAGAACTTGACGTAGCGCTGATGATAAGATTTGAGAAACAGAACTCGTCACAGTGCTGAGGACCAGTGGGACCCAGCCTTGTACTGTGGACAGATGTCTTGTTTTCCTTTCAGAAGAGGAGTATAAGAGTCAGTCTCTACAGACTGGAGACTGTATGTGGAGGAAGGTGGAAGTTTTGGCTTCATAAAATACAATAAGAAGAAAGTAAGACTCACAGATAAACAAAGGAAAACTTAATATAATTCGATAAAGACAAATATGAACAGCTCCGGCTTTTCTAAATATTTCCCATTTAAACTCCTAAAGATTGCTTGCCAAATTAACTTTCCTCATCGTCTTTGTTTTCTTATACAGAATTTTCATCTTCCGTTTCTCAAGTTTTCTCTCGACAAATTTAGATATTTCCTAAATTAGTCTTCGGTATTTTTTTTTCTTCCTCTTGCCATATCATTTTATTCTTCGGCTTTACGTTTTTTCCCCTATCTTCTTTCGCTTTCACTACTCTCTCTTCTTCCTCCCTTTCTCTTTCTTTCACTTTTTCTTCTTTTTTATATGTTCATCATCAGCTTCCCCAACCCTTCTCTCCCTCAGTATTTTTCGTCGGCAGGAAGGGGGTAAATTAAGGATGGCGAAGAGTGGCGATGGATATGCTAGTAGGGGGAGCAGGAGGGTCCTCATAGCAGGGGAGGGGGATCGTCATACTACACACACACACACACGCGCGCGCGCGCACATACGTACAAACACACACGATGTAGTTAGCTTTGGTGGAGCGTGGTGAGGGAGGGAGACGAGGGTCGGCCGCACCACACACGACCAAGGGACCTGATGAACTCACAGGGAAATATAATTTCGCTCTGTATCTCTTCCCTCTTGCCTTATCCACCTGAGTCTCTCTCTATCTCTCTCTCTCCTTCCTTTATCAGTCTTCTATACCCACGTTTTCATAATTCTATATCTCTATCTCTCTTCCTCGATACCTCTAAAATCAAATATATACCGCTCAGGGGAATTATATTTCGAGAGAAGCCCTAAACCCAGACACAAGCGAATATTGCATGTGATGTGTGGGTGTGTGTGTGTTTGTTTTGCAAAAAAATACGTTGTGTTCGTTAAACCTTGCGAACGAACGATAATAATAGCTTCTGTTGGATCTATTGTTAGTCATTTCATAGATTAATGCTGTGGGTAGGAATTACGAAATTCCTTAACATATATACATGACAATGACAACGTTATGTTAAGGACGAGACGATATATATATATATATATATATATATATATATATATATATATATATATATATATATATATATATATATCAGTGTCAGAAGTGTTGAGTGTATGATGTCGTGCGGGTGTAGTACCTCCTAATCACACGAGGGAACCAGTACCACTGAGGAGAAATAATGTGGTGATGAGGACAGGTAATCTTAGAGCCTTGGTCGTGAGGACCCAGATGACCTACTTCATCCCAGGGTTTCGTCTTCACCCCCGGTAATTTGATCACCTCACCTCCAGCCGGACGACCCCCCTCCCTCCCTCCCTTTGATCACACCTTCCCTGCTCACCTCATGTTCCATGGTCACTGTAACTAACTCATCTTCCCTATTCACTACGACCACCACATTTTTGTTCACCACATCCACCGCACCTTCTCTATCCGCCACACCTTTCCTGTTCACTATAATCACTTCAGTCTGGCTGCTTCCTTCTCGCCTCATTATTGTCGTCTTCGTAAGAGGACAACTTCAAGTTATAACCAAGTTAAGGCTCAGAAGAATGCCTTAATAATTCTGCTCTCTTTCTCTCAGGCTTTCTAATTGGCTTATCATTTTCTTTTATATTCCTTTTCTAATTCACAGTTGCTCTTTATTTGCATTTTGCATTTATATCATCAGCTTTTACTCTTTTATTAAATTGTAGTTTCTGTTAATACTAGTTTTCCTCTGTCTCGTTATTAATCATAAAGTATCTAATTCTTGCTCGAATTTCCCTTTATGCATATATATATGTATATATATATATATATTACCTCCACCACCAACTAAGCTGACGTGTGGTGGGTGGCTTCCACAACCACAATACCACACCACACGCTTTCACCACAGCTTTCACATCATAGTCCTCATCACAACCAACACATATCACGCACTCACCAAACTATCACATCTGACGCACAAACCACAAGTCTCTTGATAACGTACATCTTTGAGTACTTGTAAAAACTACTTCCTTATATCATGGTAACTTGTCAGTTGGCTAGTTCCAGGTAATATCAGTCAAGTAAATCTCTAGTTACGCCTCCACCATGACCTGCAAAATAATGTCCTGTTTCAAACTATTTACAACAAAGATTTTAAATCTTCCGGCGAGAAATGTACACAAGTCTCGTCAAATGATTTACTTATATAGAATCTCTGCTTGATTAACTTTTCGGAGGGCTTGGCCATAATGCAAACTCTGCAACGGAAAATTGAATGATTTAATACAAAGCTGGCAACATTCTACCTAAGTCTTTCTTTTAGATATCAATTTGGTAATTATTATATTCTATGATGACAGTCAAGTATATATTGTTTAAAATTGTGAAAGATGAAGCTGTTTGGAAGCGATCCTTGAAACATGTACCCCCAACTCCTATTACATATATAAACATAAGAATCACTGTAAATCTTCATTTTAAAGTTAAAGACAAGAACATTATGTTAACTAATGCTGGAGTAGCAAATCTTTATCATCTTGCCTTTATCTTTGCAGACTGGTAACTTATGATACTGTCACTGTCCTCCGACAGACAGCCTCGTCATTGACCACCAATATTCATGCCTCGTCCTTGACACTCCACAGCCCATACCTTCCCACTCTCCTCACTCTTATATGGCCATTGAGAGTATTGGATTTAATACGGGACCAGCGTAAAGTAATGATTAGGAGCGTTCTCTGTAATGGTTCACCACACCCTGGGCAGGGCCAGCTCCCCTAACTCACTTGAGAATCACTATTCCTACAATAATGAGGACGGACGATCAGCATTTTTATATTCAGGGTTGAAGAGATGATGTAGGTAGAATGGAGATAGTAAAGTTGATGATCTAGGAGGATATGATGAAGTTATCGGTGTGGGTTGAGGTAATATAAACGGCAAGGTTGGAGGAACACGTATGGATGATAAAAGTGAGGATGTGTGGAAGGCTGAGATGGATTTGTGTCGAGTGTGAATGTTAAGAGTTTGTGCGGAAGGTTAATTACTGCGGATGGTCAAGAAAAGGAGGCGACCATTAATGGCGATATTTCTACTGAAGGGTTGTTGTGGATGATGAAAGTGAAGTTAGCGTAGATGGTAATGGTAAAATTGTGTAGGTAGTGAGTGGTGTTTGCAGTGAAAAATGGAGTTAGTGTTGACAGAAAAGGTAAAGTGACTTTGGTAATGGTGGTGACAGTGAAACTGGGTGGGTGATGGAGATATATAGAAGGTGGTGAAGAAGGAGCTGGTGCAAAGACTAGAGATGGAGGATGAGCGTAGATAATGAAGGCAGATGAGTTTGTGTGAATAATAACGAGGGAGAAATTTATATGGAGAGTGAAGATCGATGGCAGATGATAGGGAATGAACGAAAATAGTAAAGAGGAAAAAGCTCATGAGACAGGTGAAGGAAGGAGAGCAGATGGTAAAGACGATAGATGGCAGGAGTGAGGCGGCCTAGAATTGATCAAGCCAGCTTCATCATAGGGCAGGCAGGGAAAAATACGTAAATTGATAAAAAGAATGTAACGTGCAATACATAGATCCAAGTAAATGCCTCAGGTGGAGCAATGGAGGTTGAAGACAGATGGAGAACGGACACACGTCAGGCAGGAATCCACACAAATACCAGGGTAAGGGCATTAACAAAGTGAGATTGATGGAGAGTGGCCTAGCTGAGCCGCAACTTAATAATGCAAGCTTGCCTGCAAGATTGAAGACCCGGCAGGTCTGTTGGAGGTCTTATCAGGAGCAACGAGGAACAGAAGGTGAGATCTGCCAACGATGGTTTATTGGTCAATACAATGGCTGTAGAGCTCCTTCAAACACTGTCGTACGGCCAAGTTTTATGTTGCTCTACGATTCATTGTAATTGTTTATGCCTGACAAATCTTCCTTACCAGATCAAATGAAAGTATAGCGGTTGATGCCATTTATTCTTTTATCTTTTTAAGGAAAAAATCGGTTGAATCCCTAATAGGAGATTATTGTGAAAAGCTAAAACTCATGGTAATTATGGTTTTATATTTCGGTGGATAGGGAGTAGTTGACATCATAAACAAAGAGAAGTGACACTGCTAAGCCTATGAGCAGTCAGGCGGTAGAGGTGTAGTGTGGATGGGATCAGTCTTGGAACATATGCTGTCTCTCTGATGAATATTAATGACATTGATATATAATGGACTTTGCTGTGAGACATCAAAATTCGCAGACAACAGTAAAGTGGAAAGTAAAAATACAACAGAAATTGTACGTCAACAGCAGGAACCTGACCGACGAACTGTTGAATTTGGGCACACATTTTAAAACAATCTAAATATCGATAAGTATCAAGTTTTTCGCAAAGCCAGTAAAAAAATCAATCCTCACTTTGGTCATCTCACACGAAAAAAGACGGAGAATAAAGAGAGTAGTGCGACGAACTATAGATATTATCATCTGACTGAGAAACAGCTCCTGTAAGAACTGTCTAAACAACGTGATCTCCCTATCTTAGTAAAGAGTTTAGAGATGACTTGATCCAGGATCATATGACTTTCAAAAGCTTCGACGTCCTTCATATTAGAAAATGTTTAAACTGATATTCACCGTAGTAGCTGACAGAAACTAGTAAGCAGCATTTCACTTTGAATGAGGCAAAGAATCTATCATCTTCCTGCATGACTGTTATCGTATAGAATACCTTACCACTAAGAGCAGTAGAAAGTACCATCATGAATACGATTAAGCAGACTAGACGACTATCTCGCCTCAAGTCAAGCCTGATGTGATACTCGTTTTCGCAATTAAAAGTTTCATGGGTTTCTCCTCTGCTACTTATTTGCTTTTTTACTGTCTGCAGAAGTCTCGGCGTCTGTGATGGCCTCCACTATCCCAACCAGCCTCGGAAGAACCCAGTGCTCTGTTGGTTGCATTTATTTGTATACTATGCAGCTGTTTATCCTATTACTTGTTCCACGGATAAAGTTAGGTCTATTTCATTCTTTTTAGATTTACTGATTCTTTAGCAGCATTAGTTTGATCATCCATTTTCTTAATAAACATTTGGTAGAAACTACGAGAGAGGCTTCCAGCGCGTCCCTCTTGAGGCTGCACCTGTCACCGATCCCGCTACCCTTCACTGGCTCTGCGTTGCTTAAACTGACATTTTCATGTGATTCATTCCACTCATTTCCCTTACCATTCCTTCCTCCCCAGTCCAGTCTGTTGGGAGGGGACCTGAGAGAAGTCTCTGTCCTAAAAGAGACCTGTCTGTATGGATGGGACCTGAGGGAGGTCACTAAAGTGGAGGAGACCTGTCTGTTGGAACGGGACCTGAGGGAAATGACTCTCTTGGGGAAGACGTGTCCACCTCCAACAGCTCTCATCTGATGAGAAGACCCGCCATGGGAGCGACGTCAGGACAGGCAGTTGTCCATCACAATCTGCTTGCAAATTCAAGGACGAACTCCATATCAGGTCAAACCCTTTTTGCTTCATACCGCTGCCTGTTATCCCCACTGCGGCAGACTTTAGTTTGTCTAAAATCAAATGAAAAAGCAGAAATCCTTATCTTACAGCTTTTCATGGCAAAATTTAATGACTTAATTTGTCTTTTCTGAAATGAAAAAACACTTCATGGGTTGACCAGATCAGTGGGATAGACAGACGCATTACTCTCGTGAGCTGACCTAACATTCAAGCAGACGGTTGACACTATTCCGACAGACACAACACTGAGAAAGACAGAAGCTACCAACCACACCACTGTCGCTTCCGTCACTTCCTGTCAAATGAGAACTCTCGTCCTTGGGATGCAATTCGTCACTACAACCATGTCGAACCCATCCGAGCAACAAGAACGGCTTCATCCCTACCACCGTGACCACCATCGATGACCAGTAACGTACCACTACCCCTTATCATACTGTGCGTCATCCCTGCTAATTTTCAGTCACCGACTGCAGTTTCAACAGGACAGAGAGGCACAACGCCCAAACAGGCTCAACAACCGATGTTACACAAGGAAAGATAAACCAGCAACAGACAAGCAGAGAAAACACTGAGAAATACATAACAAACACAGTCATATGGCAGAAACACACAGTAACAACACTTTAGTGAGATCGCAATGTGAAAACGTCACAAGACAGGCAGACGGTGCCATCACTGAGAGAGACTGCATTAAGATTCAGACAGACATGAGATAGAGAGATAACATTCTAATATAAAAAACTTGAGGAGAAGATCACAAGACAAAGACTAAATAGATGGAGGAAAAACTCAGAAATGAATCACCTAACCATGGTATCCTGAGTCTAACCATGACACTCCACACCTAACCAAGTACCCAAAGCTTCGCCATGAAAGTGACAAAAAGTTACATGTGGAGCTAATTTTATATTCTGTTGAAATTTTAGGTCAAGCCAAAGTTCATCACCAGCTCTGCGACTTTCTGGCATAACAAAAATTGTGTCAGTTTTTCCCTCTGCAACACCAGACCAAACCAAGTTGCTCTCGACCCGGCAAGCCACAAGTACGAGACAGGAACGACTGGTGTGCTGTTCTTTGATTCTTATTCTTTTGCAAGTCGAACACGATCACTTTTATCGTTGCCTCTCTTGTATGCCAGGTCACGGCAAGAGAGAGAGAGACATCCTGGTGATTCATTCTGCTTGACCCGCTCTTCGCCACCACAGAAAATGCAACAAGAATTAGGTGCATAATTTTTTAATTCTTTTTTACCCGGCTAGTGGCTCGACCCGACATTACTCTCCTGCTCATGGGAAACACCGACAATTAAGCGCGCCGTCACTTTTTTCTGTCACTTTTGTGATTTGAGCCACACTTCACCCCTCTCCCCCTTGACTGAACAGAATTTTTCACGCAAACCAAACGAGTGCATAAATGTATAAGAAAAATGGAAAGTGAGGGAATATATCTGGCATGATTTGCATGCCTTTGCATGATATGTACATCACTTCTTTACTAATGATAAATAAGTCAACGACTGGAATGAATTGATGACAAGAATAAGAGAAATGACTTTGTAGGATGGTCTCACAGGCGTCATGAACCTGGTATACATACAGTAGAGGCGGTTCTCAAGATGTGTTGATGACTGGAGGAATATTGAGACGTCGTCAGTCAGTAACTTCCTCAGTTCTCAGTACCCGCTGACGTCATTGTCGTGAGGGTCGCCCTGAGAAGTGACCAGTTAGGTCTGGCAGATTTGACACGATTCTTCTTAACGTTGATTACGAACCAAGTGATTACTGAAATGATGGTTGATCTTTTAATGAGGAGGCAGTCCACTTAGATGACCACCGATAACCACCACATGTCAACACACACAGACACATACAACATACACACACATATCACAGACAAACACACCACAGACTGACGCAACACAGATAAACACAAAACAGCTAAACTTATGATATACAAACACCACAGGAATTGGCCAGTCCCAGTCAGGGGAGCAACAAAGACAAACACAACAAAGATAGAGAAACGAAACATAAAAAGGCAGCTGCTTTACAGAGGCACAAACAAAACATATGGTAACTGATCTGACATCAATAAACATGACAGATGAAATACATGCAGGAAACATATATATATATATATATATATATATATATATATATATATATATATATAT
>JAYMFT010062157.1:0-14871 GCA_038088735.1 Panulirus argus | reverse complement strand
AGAACAATAACAGATAATCAGCTGTTCATCGGTCGAGCGTTGTGCATCATGAACGAAAACTGATGAACGAACCAAAAAGGTCAAATTAAATTAACGACGAACCACCGCGATGAAGCGGTCGACGTTGCTGACCATGACGCATTCACGGGCCGCCCGGGCTTGGGCCCAGATGTTTTCGGGAGCCTGGTTGCGGCATTAGGTCCACAGTCAACCCAGCTGTTCATCCTCCGAACGAGGGTCGGTTGATAAAATGGGTACCTAGCTTAATATATATATATATGAGATGACTTTTAATAGGGTAGTCAGCTGCCTGTGTCGCCTCAGCTAACAACAAAAAAATCGTATGACACATCATGACACACTGAACAAAATATAACAACATCTAAAACGAACTACTACATGAACACAAAATCATAATCTAAATAACTTTCAGAAATTATTCTGAAACTATTGGCAACTGTAAGAAACAAGAAACAACACTGTCCATATACCAGTAATCATCAACCCTGGTGATGGGGCATCAACAACAACACTAGTGACAAGGCCTCAACAACACTAGTGATGGGGCCTCAGAAACACTGGAAATGGAGCCTCAAAAACACTAGTGATCCTCAACAATACTGGTGATGGGGCCTCAAAAACACTGGTGATGAAGCTCAACAATACTGGTGATGGGGCCTCAAAACAGTAGTTATGAGGCCTCAACAATACAGGTGATGGGACCTCAACAACACTGGAGAAGGGGCCTCAACAACACTGGATATAGTGCCTCAACAACACAAGTGATGGGGCCCCAACAAAACAAGTGATGGGGCCCCAACAAAACAGGTGACGAGGCCTTAACAATACTGGTGATGGGGTCTCAGCAAAACTGGCGATGGGGCCTCAACAACACTGGTGATGGGCCTCAACAACGCTCTTGACAGGGTTTCAGCAACACTGGTAATGGAGTCTCAACAACTCTGGTGATGGGGCCTCAACAACACTAGTGATGGGGCCTCAATACCACTGGTGATGGGGCGTCAACACGAGCCACAAAGGCCGGGCATGTCTCAGGAGGCCGTGGCTGCAGCAAGAGAAATAATGGAGAGAAACTGGTGCAGCAAGTGTTGCTGAGACAGGAAGACAAACTGTCTCCTGCAGTGTTATTCTGGCTGGTGGCGGTGTTGTTGGTGTCCTCTGACTCTGTTGTTGAAGTCCTCTGATGAACGTGTCGTTGGTGTCCTCTGATGTTGTAGGTGTCCTCTGGTGGTGTTGTTGGTGTCCTCTGGCGGTGTTGTTGGTGCCCTCTGGTGTTGTTGTTGGTGTCCTCTGACGCTGTTGTTGAAGTCCTCTGATGAACGTGTCGTTGGTGTCCTCTGATGTTGTAGGTGTCCTCTGGCGGTGTTGTTGGTGTCCTCTGGCGGTGTTGTTGGTGCCCTCTGGTGTTGTTGTTGGTGTCCTCTGACGTTGTTGTTGGAGTCCTCTGATGAATGCGTTGTTGGTGTCCTCTGATGTTGTAGGTGTCCTCTGGTGGTGTTGTTGGTGTCCTCCCGCGGTGTTGTTGGTGTCCTCTGGCGGTTTTGTTGGTGCCCTTTGGTGTTGCTGTTAGTGTCCTCTGACGTTGTTGTTGAAGTCCCCTGATAAACGTGTTGTTGGTGTCCTCTGATGTTGCAGGCGTCCTCTGGTGGTGTTGTTGGTGTCCTCTGACGTTGTTGTATAAGTCCTCTGATGAACGTGTTGCTGGTGTCCTCTGATGTTGTAGGTGTCCTCTGGTGGTGTTGTTGGTGTCGTCTGGCGGTGTTGTTGGTGCCCTCTGGTGTTGTTGTTGGTGTCCTCTGACGTTGTTGTTGAAGTCCTCTGATGAATGTGTTGTTGGTGTCCTCTGATGTTGGAGGTGTCCTCTGGTGGTGTTGTTGGTGTCCTCTGGTGGTGTTGTTGGTGTCCTCTGGTGGTGCTGTTGGTGTCCTCTGGTGGTGTTGTTGGTGTCCTCTGACGTTGTTGTTGAAGTCCTCTGATGAACGTGTTGTTGGTGTCCTCTGATGTTGTAGGTGTCCTCTGGTGGTGTTGTTGGTGTCCTCCGGTGGTGTTGTTGGTGTCCTCTGGTGGTGTTGTTGGTGTCCTCTGGTGGTGTTGTTGGTGTCCTGTGTTGGTGTTGTTGGCGTCCTCAGACCCGACATTGTCTTGGTTATATTCAGATCCAAGACAACTCTTTTCTGTTCTTAGATCCAATATTCTGTCTTGGTTATACTCACATCCATGGCTGCCTTGGCTATACTCAGACACCAAGATTCTGTCTTTGTTAGGCGCAATATTCTACCTTGGTTATACTCAGGGTCAAGATTGTCCTGATTATACTCTGACCCAAGGTTCTGTCTTGGTAATAATCACACATAAGACTCCGTCTAGGTTATATAAGGTACAATCTTGCCGTTGCTCGGGTTAACTGCAATGCATGAGAGAGAGACATGCAATACTCGCCCATCCCCACCCACACTGACGCAACACAACAACAAAAACTTGCAGGAGCAGAAATACACCAGAAAAACAAAAGTTAAATTTAGCCCCAGCGTAAAAGGCCAACCTGTACCCTGACTCCATCAAGTGTGTGGAGGGAGTCATGATGGACGGCCCTCCATCACCCGTGTGGAGGGAGTGATGAAGCAAGACCCTCCATCATCTCCCTATGAGGAAGGATATGGTAAGTGTCCACACTGAGGATATCAACCCCTGAGGTGTCCACACTGAGGACATCATCCCCTGAGGTGTCCAAACTGAGGACATCATCCCCTGAGGTGTCCACACTGAGGACATCATCCCCTGAGGTGTCCACACTGAGGACATCAGCCCTTGAGGTGTCCACACTGAGAACATCAGCCCCTGAGGTGTCCACACTGAGGACATCAGCCCCTGAGGTGTCCATACTGAGAATATCATCCCCTGAGGTGTCTATACTGAGGACATCACCCATGAGGTGTCCATACTGAGGATATCTTCCCCTGAGGTGTCCACACTGAGGACATCACCCCCTGAGGTATTCATATTGAGGATATCATCCCCTGAGGTGTCCACACGGAAGACATCAGCCCCTGAGGTGTCCACACTAAGGACATCATCCCCTGAGGTGCCCACATTGAGAACATCATCCCTGAGGTGTCCACACTGAGGACATCATCCCCTGAGGTGTCCACACTGAGGACATCATCCCCTGAGACGTCCACTCTGAGGACATTATCCCCGGCAGTGTCCACACTAAGGAGATTACCCCCGGCAGTGTCCACACTGAGGACATTACCCCAGGCAGTGTGCACACTGAGGACGCTACCCCCGGCAGTGTCCACACTGAGGACACTATTCCCGGCAGTGTCCACAATGAGGGTAATACCCCCGGCAGTGTCCACACTGAGGACACTATTCCCGGCAGTGTCCACAATGAGGGTAATACCCCCGGCAGCGTCCACACTGAGGACATTACCCCGGTAGTGTCCACACTGAGGACATTACCCCGACAGTGTCCACACTGAGGACACTACCCCCGGCAGTGTGCATACTGAGGACACTACCCAGGCAGTGTCCACACTGAGGACACTACCCCTGGCAGTGTCCACACTGAGGACATTACCCCCGCAGTGTCCACACCGAGGACATTATCCCCGGCAGTGTCCACACTAAGGACATTACCCCCGGCAGTGTCCACACTGAGGACACTACCCCCAGCAGTGTCCACACTGAGGATATCATCCCGGCAGTGTCCACACTGAGGACATTATCCCCAGCAGTGTCCTCACTGAGGATATTACCCCCGGCAGTGTCCACACTGAGGACACTACCCCCGGCAGTGTCCACACTGAGGACATCATTCCCGGCAGTGTCCACACTGAGGACACTACCCCTGGCAGTGTCCACACTGAGGACATTACCCCCGGGAGTGTCCGCACTGAAAACATTATCCCCGGCAGTGTCCACAATGAGGACATCATCCCCGGGCAGTGTCCACATGGAGGACATCATCGCCAGGTAGTGTCCACAATGAGGACATCATCCCCCGGCAGTGTCCACACTGAGGACACTACCCCCGGCAGTGTCCACACTAAGGACATTACCCCCGGCAGTGCCCACATTGAGGAAACTACTCCCGGCAGTGTCCACACTGAGGACATCATCCCGGCAGTGTCCACACAGAGGACATCATCCCCGGCAGTGTCCACACTGAGAACATTATCCCCGGCAGTGTCCACACTGAGGACATTATCCCGGCAGTGTCCATACTGAGGACACTACCCCCGGCAGTGACCACACTGAGGACATTACTCCCGGCGGTGTCCACACTGAGGACATCATCCCTCGGTAGTGTTCACACTGAGGACACTACCCCCGGCAGTGTCCACACTGGGGACACTACCCCTGGCAGTGTCCACACTGAGGACATTACCCTGGCAGTGTCCACACTGAGGACATCATCCCGGGCAGAGGTCCACACTGAGGACACTACCCCAGGCAGTGTCCACACTGAGGACATTATCCCCGGACAGTGTCCACAATGAGGACATTATCCCGGCAATGTGCACACTGAGGACATTATCCCCGGCAGTGTGCACAATGAGGACACTACCCCCGGCAGTGTCCACACTGAAAACATCATCCTCGGCAGTGTCCACACTGAAGACACTACCCCCAGCAGTGTCCACACTGAGGACATTACCCCAGCAGTGTCCACACTGAGGACATCATCCCCGACAGTGTTCACACTGAAAACACTACCCCCGGCAGTGTCCACACTGAGGACATTACACCGGCAGTGTCCACACTGAGGACATTATCCCCGGCAGTGTCCACACTGAGGATACTACCCCCAGCAGTGTCCATACTGAGGACATTACCCCCGGCAGTGTCCACAATGAGGACATTATCCCCGGACAGTGTCCACACTGAGGACATTACCCCGGCAATGTGCACACTGAGGACATTACCCCCGGCAGTGTCCACAATGAGGACATTACCTTCGGCAGTGTCCACACTGAGGACAACTACCCACGGCAGTGTCCACACTGAGGACATTGCCCCCGGCAGTGTCCAAACTGAGGACACTATCCACGGTAGTGTCCACACTGAGGACATTATCCCCGGCAGTGTCCACACTGAGGACATTACCCTCGGCAGTGTCCACACTGAGGACACTACCCCGACTGTGTCCAAAATGAGGACACTACCCCCGGCAGTGTCCACACAAAGCCACCTCACTCGCTGGGCCAATTAATTTGAACAATGAACCAAAAACAAAAAAAAATAATCAAACAATGAAACCTACTGTATGACCAGTTGTTTACCGTAGCAGTGCAACCTTCCAGACCCCTCTCACCTGGACTCCCTAAGGTCCAGACCCCTCTCACCTGGACTCCCTCAGGTCCAGACCCCTCTCACCTGGACTCCCTCAGGTCCAGACCCCTCTCACCTGGCATCCCTCGGGTCTAGACGCCTCTCACCTGGAATCCCTCAAGTCCAGGTCCCTCTGACTGGCATCCCTTAGGGTCAGACCCCTCAGTTCACCCGGCAACCCTCACATCTAGACTCCTCTCACTTGGAATCCCTCAAGGTCAGGTCCCTCTCCCCTGGCATCCCTCAGCTCCAAACCCTTCTCACCTCGCATCCCTCAGGGTCAGACCCTTCTCTCCTGACATCTCTCAGGGACTGTATGCTACTTTCTCCCTTACCTCACCAAGGTTTCAAGGGTCATCTACCAGTTACGAGGGGGGGGGGTGGTAGGGAGGTCGGGCTGGAACCCGTATTTTGAGTTGATCCTCTGACCATCAAGGCTGCCTGGAGAACTGCCTGGACTGCCACAATGTGTAGGTATTTGTCCAGGACCTTCTTAAAGCCTGCAGTAAATATACTGCGCAGTTCTGGACTTCAAATCCTTGCAAATATTATCTTCTCGTACTTACTGCACTTCTTGGTATCATTTGTGACAGTTTAGAAAGTCTTCAATGCCTGCCGTGCCAGTAGGGGAAATGTTCTCTGGTGCAGAGTGGGTATCCTTTCTCCCATGGTTTTCCAGCTATAAATCAAGATGCAGCTCTCCCGTCAACACTCTCGGCTCCAGTGCTTTCAGTCGTTCCCCATGTGGGTTAAGGAAGAGTTTCCCATACTTTCTTAACGCAATTACACCCTGACATGAAAGGTGATCTTAATTCAACACTTGTTCTTTTAGTTGGGAAGGAATCAGAGGCTTGAGAAGCGTCGTTATTGGTACTGCTTCTCTTATCTGGAAAGGACGTAGAATCCAGCCTATCTTCCTGGAAGAGAGAGCCGTTGTTATGTTGACATTATTACCCCGAGGTTCTTTTACTCTTCGCCTCTGACGTGTCTCTCTACTCTTCTGTTCACGATTTTTGCACATCCATAACGTAGCTGGTGAGACCTGTCATCAATGAAAGGTAACTTATGACCAGTGCCTAACAGGACGACTTGCCTCACGTCAGTCACGTTCCTCAGTGTCTTCTGCTGAAGAGACTCCTACAGGAATTCTGGTATCACGTTCTGGATGTCACGTGAAACTTTGGCTCGTGTGTGTGTGTGTGTGTCAGGCATGAAAAACAGTGGAGGCACGATTAACAGATCCCTGGGGAACAGCAAGCCCTCAATATCAACATCACCAACACGACATTGATCAACCAATGGCCAGGTTATCTATCCATGACGATGGAGACACTGCATGGAATACAAAAAAATTATATATATATATATAAAAAACGGATCAAACATGAAGCCACAGTACCATTCTGGCAGCCAATCAGAGAGAGCCAAGAAAAAATCGGTTGCGCGGCCCATCAACCACACAAGAGCTCACTACAAAGGCCACTCGGTAATGACCTATTAAGTCCACAAAGGTTATTAATCCCAGCAGAGAGAGAGAGAAAAAAAAAGTTCAGGCTTGTATTGATGAAAGGGAGGACTAACTCGCTAATGACCTTTAACAGGCTGTTGGGTTAAATACGTCAGTAACAAAGGTTTGATGTCAGAGTCGAAAATATAACACGGCTGGTGAACTTCAGGCTGTAGTTACTGACCCAATGATGACGAAGTTGTTCGTGACACAGACGACTCCCGAATTACGACAAGTCGTGCGTGAACCATCCCCCACCTGGTGACGTCACCACAGCCCATCCCTCGCCTGGTGATGTCATCACCTGCCGGTGCCGTCTCTCTCAGCCGATTATGCCACCACTTGCCACCCCTCAACTGCTGACGTCACCACCTCCCATCCCTCACCTGTTGACGTAACCGCTTGCCATCCCACGCCTGGTCACGTCACAAGGCCCCATCCCTCACCTGGTCACGTCACAAGGCCCCATCCCTCACCTGGTCACGCCACCAGACCCCATCCCTCACCTGGTCACGCCACCAGGCCCCACGGCACACAGCCCTGGCCAACAATCCCTACCATTCAACTCTTCCCACAACTGATCCTCACCAAACACCGGGTCAATCAAGCAACACAAAGCCATGCAACACATCCTCCGCCCCACTAAGAACGGAAACAAAGGCACCACCAGCTATTGTCAGTAATGATGGCCCCCACCAATGGGAAGGGGGGGGGGAACAGGTACGGAGAGGGGAAGAAGGGGAAATGAATGGAAAGAAAGAAAGGAGGGAGAAGAAGAGAGAGGGGAAGGGCAGGACTGAAGAGGAACATTAAAAAGAGAGAGAAACATTCCTGTGTGTGAGCGGGGAACACGATGGTTTCGGGTCACGGTCGTTGGAGAGGACCATTCTCTCTCGCATGACTAACAGTATAGTGAAGGATAAACAGGAGGGAGAACACGGGAGACACAAAAAGTAATCATAAAAAATGGGGGAGGAAAGTTACAAATAGCTATTCTCAAGAGGGGGCCACAACGGTATCAACGGGAGCCTGGCCCGTTGCCGTAAAGCCTATACTCGCCTGTCACTGTGACTGTTGAACGGTACAGAGACGAGACACAACGGTGAAGAATGGGGTACTTCAATACAAAACGGGATGTAACGGTACATCCGGGGTACAACAATATACAAATAAGGTTGAACGGTACAGTGATGCGGTACATCACTACAGACACGAGGTACTAAGCTACAGAACAGGGTAAAACAGTACAAACGGGAGCAACAGGAGAGAAAGGGAGTAGGCCTACAACAGTACAGAATGGGGGGGGAGGGGCGCAACGGTAGATAGACGAGTAACACCAGTACAAAGACGGGGTACAGGGTGTCGGGGGAATAGGGCTACAGCAGTACAGAGACAGGGCCTAACTGTCTAAAGACGGTGTACAGCAGAGATAGGAGCACTACGTTAAACAGACGGGAGTACAGCAATAAAGACGAAACTAAACTCGGGACAACAACAGTAGAGACAAGAGAGATAACAATAAACAGAGGACACAGAGGAACATAGAGAACACTACACGTTACACCACAACAACAACATGTAAGGGAGCAAGAGAGTAGTGGACCTCCTCCCTCCGCCCTAGTTACAGCAGACCATGGCGTGACCACTGGGCCAGATGACTCTCTGAGCGGCCCCACGGGACCTGCCCTGTGTCAACATTACCTCAACACCACCACCGGCATCGACCACCACAACACTCCAACACGTGGTAGTAAACACCACTCCCCCCAAAAAAAAAAAAAAAAAAAACACGTCAAACTCGTAAAAAAAAAAAAAAAAAAAACTCAAATTCGTGACAATAAACACCGCAAGGCAGAGCCAACACGTGACAGTAAACAACCCGAGACGTGCATTGTGTGGCACCAACCACAGTAGAAGCATAATGAACATTCCCTTTCCACAGCAGTTGATATGGCACGAGCAGAAAAAAAAAAATGTATGTATGGCCCCATTCGTGGCCACCTCGGTTTTAAAGTAAAAACTGCGGGAAAAATAGGAAGAAGATACAACAAGGATTAACTTCGAGCTCCTCTGGTGTATGAGGAGCCATCACTTAAAGATGGAAAGGTACCTGGACGCGGGGAAAGACGAGAGAAAGAAGAAGAGAATTTCACAGTTTCACCGGTAGAAGGAGAGGAGGAGGTATCATAACGGTTAATGCTATTGTGGTTGGTCTCCGCACGCAAACCTGGGGAAGCAGCAGCCACTTGCGCGCCTTGGAGGGTGAGACACGAGCATACTGCTCCCAGTTGTAGTTGCTGACACAATACCTTTCAAGCAGATACAGAGAGAAGAAACATCATGGCGGAGATAGAGGGATGGCTAGAGAGGTAATGAGTGGAGAATGGAAAAGACAGAAAGCTTCTGGTTCCAGTCTGTCTAAGTTTTGGTATATATATACTGCCGAAGCAAGAGTGGCATCTAAAGCCTGCAGCCTTTTCAGTTCTATCTAAGAGAGAGAGAGAGAAAGGCGGAAGACGAAACACTCTATATGCGTGAGCTGTACTCCACACCAGAGCAGCTAAGACCTTTGAGGATGTGGAACAGTTTCTCACAAGAAAAGATAATGCAGTTAGTATCCAACTCTACCAGGTTTAGGGAAGCAGTCTTGGTGATTATAATATTTGGGGTTTCCAAGATAAGGTGGAGGGTATGGCTTTGCCTATGACGATTGTTACTGCATGGCTGAATTACTGTAGTAGTGTTTGATACTTACGAAAAGGAAATGCATGAGATCTAGAAAGGGACGTAGGACGATACTCTGCTTTTGCACTGCTGGATTTAACCAGGTTACGGCTTCTCCATTCAAAGGCGGTGCTCACGTCCAAACTAGGAAATAAGTTCAGCACGAGAAAAGGAACGAATATCGGATTGAGATGGGGAAGGGAAGAGAGAGTGTGTGGAATCCTCATCTTCGTTCAACATTCACAGTCAGTACTAAAAAACAACCACGAACACAATACTCCAACATCCATAACAAAAAAGAAATCAAACCAATTTACCATACTTGCGACATCGTCATAACTGACGAAAAACAAACTGGCATCGCCATGTAACCTTACAAGACCACAATCACAAACGCACCAACAACGACGATGCAGAAAAACAAACATCATCAATACCTTCGACGTCCACGGCCATAGACGCCACAACAACAACAACAACAACGAGACAAAAGAACATCGCCAACGCCACCATCGTCCACGACTAAAGAGGCAAAAAATATCAACAAGACAAAAGAGCATCGCCAACACCCTAGGTGCCGGCTGACAGCGTTCAGCCGACAGAGAGATCCAGGGACAAAGATTCCATACAATTAGGGGCGTCCCCTTCACATCCCTGCCAATGGCATCCCCGCCTGGAACAGGAAGCCCGGACGAGGACGGACACAAAGGCCCTGAATATATTAAGTTGGTACACGATGCAAACAAAGTGGAATGGCTGCCACTGAGGCGTGGCCGTGGAGGGAAATACTGAGAGCTGTGACGGATGGAGGGGCAGTGGAGGGAAGGGAGGGGTGTTCTGAGAGCTGTGACGGCTGGAGGGAAGT
This sequence comes from Panulirus argus, assembly GCA_038088735.1. Taxonomy (NCBI): domain Eukaryota; kingdom Metazoa; phylum Arthropoda; class Malacostraca; order Decapoda; family Palinuridae; genus Panulirus; species Panulirus argus. The sequence goes on along the minus strand of JAYMFT010062157.1, from coordinate 4,420 downwards.
GAAGGGAACGGAGGGAAATAGTGAGAGCTGTGGCGGCTGGTGCGACAGGGATGGGGAACGGTCCTGTTTCCTGTCGCACACACACCAACACCTCCTAGGTCTATCTCCTACGCCACTCTCAGATCCCCAGTACACCAGCAGGGCCTTCCTAACCCTGGCCTGTCTCCTAGGTTTCCAGCAGGACCTCCCAAGCCCCGACTCGTCCCTAGGTCCCTGCAAAACCCCAGCAGGGTTTCGCTAGCCCTCGTTCGTCCCCTAGGTCCATAAAAGACCCTGACAGGACCTCCCTAGCCCTGGCCCGTTCCATAGGTCCCTGTAAAACCCTAACAAGACCTCCCCAACCCTGGCCCGTCCCCTAAGTCTCTGCAAAACCCCAACAGGACAGCCCTCCCCCTTCCCCCCGCCAGACCGTAGCACTATATATAAGTCCAGCCGCCCTACACTCCCCTCAACTCTCACCATCACATCCGTAAATACGCCTCATACTGTGGCTTCCCTCACACTGCAACCTCCCGCACACAGTGGCTTACCTCACACTCTGGCGCCCCTCACACTGTGGCGTCCTTTCCTCACACGACAGCTGTCCTCACATTAATGATTTTCACGATGCGTTTTGCCATGGGAGGACGGGCAGCGGCGGCGGCTGAGGGGACGGTGGAGGTGACGTGAGCGTGACGTGACCTCCTAGCGGCGGTGGGGGGGGGGGGGTGCTGGCGGTGACGTGAACGTGACGTGACCTCCCGCCTACTGATCAATGTAAACCAAATCTTGTCATCTTGTGGACCAACCATAACATTCTGTCCTCCATCTCTCTAATGTCTCCATCTCTCTCTCTCTTTATCTCTCTCTCGCCTCCATCCCTGTCTCCTTCTCTCCCTCTCTCGTCTTCATCCATATCTCTGTTTCTCTCTCCTGTTCTCTCTTTCTCTCTCCCATCTCCATTAATCTCTCTCCTGCCTCTTTCTCTCTCCAGTCTCCATTCATCTCTCTCCTATCTCAACTCATTTCTCTTCTGTCTCTATCTCTCTCCCGTCTTCATTCAACTCTCCCCTCTCTCTATCTCTCTCCCGTCTCTATTAATCTCTCCCCTGTCTCCATCTCTCTCTCCCGTTCCCATCTCTCTCACTCCGTCTCGTACCCATCACTGCCAGGTCTCTCCTGACGCAAGTACCGGGCCCCATACTACGCTGTCAAGACCGTCCAATATTGCTAAGGTAAAGGCACGGTTGACGCCCCCCTCGTCATTTGCATACGTTTGTGGACTGATGGGATTAACAATCCCATCCCGCAACAGACCAGGCCACGGGGCAGGTACTGTATTATGCATTTACTGTATTGCTGGGTACGTCCTAGTGGTATGTGTGTTGTTACTACAGGTACTGTATTATGCATCAAATGTATGGCTGGGTACGTACCAGTGGTGCGTGTTATTACTAGATGTACTGTATTATGTATTGCGTGTATTGCTGGGTATGTTCTAGTGGTCTGTGTGTGTGTGTTTTTACCAGAGGTACTGTATTATGTATTTACTGAAGTGTTGCCCATGTCCTGGTGGTGTGTGTGTTGTCACCAGAGAGGTACTATATCATGATTTATTAGGTGTATGGTTGGGTATGTCGTAGTGTTGTACTGTAGGAGTTGTATGTGCGTGTGTGTGTGTGTGTGTGTGTGTGTGTGTGTGTGTGTTGTCACCAGCGCTAACAGACTCGCCAGCCACATCATGTGTACCTCGGCGTTAGCCTCCCACCCACTGGGGTGATGATGGGGAGGCCACAACCCCAGCCACCCGCAGTGAGCCTGACAACAAATCTTCCGAAGGTCGTCGTCTGTCCCCTGGTACTGACTGTTGCCCACATCTCAACCAGGTTGCCGCGTTGCCCATGATGTTCTTATCTTGTTCTTCTTCCAGAGTCTCCATGAACAGGGAGGTTAGGGCGGCACTCAACGAGAGAGCCTATGGCTAGTCTACTGGGCGGTACTCAACGGGGAGACTATATATAGCTAGCCCGCTGGACGGCACTTCAACGGGGAGTCGCTACGCAACTGGTCCTGGACCATTCATGACCTCGAACGGGCCAAACTTATCACACGAGTTATGAGTTCGACAGAGTCCCTTTCTCCGGAAGGGGAGGTCCTCATCCCTCATGGTAATTAATGACTAACCTCTCCGTTGCCTAGACCGCACCCTCCGTTGGCACACTGCTGAACAGCAACTTCACCTCCGCGTGCACTCGCCATCTCTTTGTGTCCGAACCTTATACTCTGCAGCCCCCTGGCCAGATCTCGACACTTTCCATGAAAACATACAATTCAAAGCACACGTGGATGAAGACGACAATAAATTACCGTTCGTGGACACACACTGACAGGGAGAGGGGAAAAAAAAAGGGGCCGAAATTTTCCAGTATACAGGAGGCAGACCAACAGAGGTGGCTACATGAATTTCTTTTCAGGTCAAGACAGCAGGATCACGTCAGGCCTGGTGCTGGGTGTTGGGTTTCTTTCCAAGGGCGGTGAGGAATATGCAGCCCGAAATTTTCTGGAGGAGGAATTCAAGCAGATAACTGACGCCTCCAGAAAACTTCAACATCCTGGGAGAAGGGAGGGGGCGAAGCTTAGGGAAAAGGAAAGGAGAATCACGGAGAGGAGCAGAGACAACGAGATGAATGAAGAGAAGAAAAGAAAATAGAGAAAGTCTCCAAACGCAAGGTTGAGTAAGTCCCACTGGGAGACTTCTCAGCGGCGCCTCCACAGAGATAGCAATAGGATTGGAAACCAAGACAGGAGGAATAGTAAAAGACAGACGACAGAAGCATACACAAGAGAGAAGTGCGGTGTACAGAATTCCACGCAGGGGTTGGAAGAGGACATTCGCGAGACAAGAAGAGGCGGGGAAATAGGGCCAAAGAGAACACAGGAACGACGCGAGAAACCACGAAAAACAACCAACGAGATTGTAGTACACGAAGGGCAAATGGAAGGAGGCACGAATTATCCGCAATGGCTTGGACAGACAAAGGAGTAAACTAATGGAAGCGACCTACATCTAACAAGAGGACGTCAATGCTACAGCTGTTGCCGTACTGGCGGGCGGAGGAGTTTCGTAAAATGTTATAACGGGCAGGCGAGAGTAAGAGGCCAATCAGGGAGCGCTACGCCATACAGCGAACGAGAACCTGATCCAACAGCATTGTGCATAACCCACGTGTCATGTCTCATTACTACCTCGCTATGTGAAGCGCCTCGTTCGATGGTCCCGTCGTCACGCGCCTGATGCAGCTTCATTATTGGTCGTCAGAAGTCTGCTGCTGCTGCTGCTCCTCCTCCTTGTCTGCTGGGAGTCAAAAGTCTGCTGCAACCTGGTTTGTTCGGCCCCCCCCAAAAAAAAAGTCTGCTTAAGCCTTGCTCTTTGGGCGAGTCAGAAGTCTGGTTTTTGTCCGTTTCGTTCGCAATGCACCTGCAGCCAGCTGGGGGCAGGAGGGAGGGGGGGAGGGAGGTGTTGATGTGTGCACACCCACTCTGGGGGACACCCCTTCCCCCCACATACACACACACACACACGCACCAACACACACGCGCCAACACACACACACACACACACCTGGCCCACGCCGTCTTACGGTAGAGACAACGAGACGGACACCATCTGACGCATTCACGTGGGGCCGCCCGCCCGCCCGCCCATGGTGGAACACGGCACAGGTTCGAATCCTGGTTCCTGCGGCGGCAGTCGGCCCACACACAGTCAACCCAGCTGTTCATCATCCACCCCTAGGAGGGTTGGTCGATCAAATGCGTACCTTCCCTGTGGCCAGGGAGTACCTACTCCCTCTGAACACCCAGGCCAGTCGTCATTGCTGACGCTCTGAAGGATCCATTCTGCCACCATGGTGCGGGGGGGAGGAGCGACCCCACACTGACAATACATTCCACCGCTGACACCACTATGGGGAGAAACACTACTTCCTTCATGTTTGGGGAGGGGATACATCCAGTGTTATCAGCCCCCGGGGGATAGCGTGTGAGGGGGACACAGTGTTGTCAGCCCCCAGGAAATGTGTGTGTGTGTGTGTGTGTGTGAAACGATGCAGTGTTGCCAGCTCCCAGGGGATCAGTGTGCGTGTGTGTGTGTGCAAGAGGATGCAGTGTTGCCAACCCCAGGGGTGAGCGGCGCGCCACCCTCTGATCCACCATTATCATCTTTATTGGACACCTGACGCCTGCCGCATCCAGCCCGCTCAGGTGGCAATAGTGATTTACTCCCTTCTCTCTCTCTCTCTCTCCTCTCTCTCTCTCTCTCTCTCTCAGTAGTGTTAAGGCCAGACCACCTCCCTTGGGTCTGTGTATGTATGTAAGTCTGTGGCTCTCTCTCTCTCTCTCTCTCTCTCTCTCTCTCTCTCTCTCTCTCTCTGTAGTGTTA
>JAYMFT010062146.1:0-14871 GCA_038088735.1 Panulirus argus | reverse complement strand
GGTGAGGATGACAATCCCCAGTCCTGCCAGTTGGGGTGAGGATGGCAATCCCCAGTCCTGCCAGTTGGGGTGGAGATGGCAATCCCCAGTCCTGCCAGTTGGGGTGAAGACGGCAATCCCCAGTCCTGCCAGTTGGGGTGAAGAAGGCAATCCACAGTCCTGCCAGTTGGGGTGAAGATGGCGATCCCCAGCCCTGCCAGTTGGGAAGAAGACGGCAATCCCCAGCCCTTCCAATTGTGGTGAAGACGGCAATCCCCAGTCCTGTCATTTGGGGTGAGGATGACAATCCCCAGTCCTGCCAGTTGGGGTGAGGATGGCAATCCCCAGTCCTGCCAGTTGGGGTGGAGATTGCAATCCCCAGTCCTGCCAGTTGGGGTGAAGACGGCAATCCCCAGTCCCGCCAGTTGGGGTGAAGACGGCAATCCACAGTCCTGCCAGTTGGGGTGAAGATTGCAATCCCCAGCCCTGCCAATTGGGAAGAAGACGGCAATCCCCAGCCCTTCCAATTGTGGTGAAGACGGCAATCCCCTGTCCTGTCATTTGGGGTGAGGATGACAATCCCCAGTCCTGCCAGTTGGGGTGAGGATGGCAATCCACAGTCCTGCCAGTTGGGGTGGAGATGGCAATCCCCAGTCCTGCCAGTTGGGGTGAAGACGGCAATCCACAGTCCTGCCAGTTGGGGTGAGGATGGCAATCCACAGTCCTGCCGGTTGGGGTGATGGCAATCCCCAGTCCTGCCAGATGGGGTGAGGATGGCAATCCCCAGCCCTGCCAGTTGGGGTGAAGACGGCAATCCCCAGTCCTGCCAGTTGGGGGTGAGGATGGCAGTCCCCAGCCCTGCCAGTTGGGGGTGAGGATGGCAATCCCCAGCCCTGCCAGTTGGGATGAAGAGGACAATCCCCAGTCCTGCCAGTTGGGGTGAAGATGGCAATCCCCAGCCCTGCCAGTTGGGAAGAAGATGGCAATCCCCAGCCCTGCCAATTGGGGTGAAGACGGCAATCCCCAGTCCTGCCATTTGGGGTGAGGATGACAATCCCCAGTCCTTCCAGTTGGGGTGGAGATGGCAATCCCCAATCCTGCCAGTTGGGGTGAGGATGGCAATCCCCAGCCCTGCTAGTTGGGGTGAAGACGACAATCCCCAGTCCTGCCAGTTAGAGTGAAGATGACAATCACCAGCCCTGCCACTTGTGATGAAGACGGCAATCCCCAGCCCTGCCAGTTGGGGTGAAGACGGCAATCCCCAGCCCTGCCAGTTGGGGTGAAGACGGCAATCCCCAGTCCTGCCAGTTGGAGTGAAGATGGCAATCCCCCACCCTGCCAGTTGGGATGAAGATGGCAATCCCCAGCTATGCCAGTTGGGGTGAAGATGGCAAATCCCCAGCCCTGCCAGTTGGGGGTGAAGATGGCAATCCTTAGCCATGCTAGTTGGGGTGAAGATGGCAAATCCCCAGCCCTGCCAGTTGAGGTGAAGATGGCAATCCCCAGTCCTGCCAGTTGGGGTGAAGATGTCAATCCCAAGCCCTGCCAGTTGGGATGAGGATGGCAATCCCCAGTCCTGCCAGTTGGGGTGAATATCGCAATCCCTAGCCCAGACAGTGGGGATGAATATGGTAAATCCCCAGCCCTGCCAGTTGAGGTGAAGATAGCAATCCCCAGCTCTGTCAGTTGGGGTGAAGATGGCAATCCCCAGCCCTGCCAGTTGGGACGAAGATGGTAATCCACAGCCCTACCAAACTCAGGCAAAGATGGAATCCTCCGGACCTGCCAGACTGTGGTGAAGATGACAACCCTGGCCTAGCTTGATTGGGGTGAAGATGCAATCCCCCAATAATGCCAGACCGCAGCGAAAATGCAACTCTAGCCCTGCAAGACTGCGATGAAGATGGCAACTCCTAGCATTACCAGAGTAGGGTAAAGACGGCAAACATCACCCGCATCAAAGCCAAGGGATCTCAATACCTTCTGCTTCCTTCTACATCACAGCCAAGGGACCTCAGCACCTTCTAATCCATTCTACATCACAGCCAAGGGACTACAATACACTCTCTTCCATTCAGCATCATAGCCTTGGACCTTAATCCCTTCTGCTTCCTTCTACATCACAGCCAAGGGACCTCAGTACCTTCTCTTCCCTTCTACATCATAGCCTAGAAACTGAACCTCAATGCCTTCTGCTCCCTTTACAGCACAACCAAGGCAGCTCAGCATCTTTTGCTCCCTTCTACATCACAGCCAAGAGAGCTCAGCACTGCTCCCTTCTACATCACACTCATGGGAGCTCAGCATCTTCTGCTCCAATTTACATCACAAGTAATAGACCTAAACACCTGCATCACAGCCAAAGGACTACAGTACCTGATCCTTTCACATCACAGCTTAGGCACTTAGTGCCTTCTGCTTCCTTCTACATCATAACTATTGCACCACACCAATACCATTTTCCTACAACACAGACTGCTTCTCAGCAATACCTCAATTTTGCTTCAGTGATGACTAAAAGTTGCTAGAGGCTACAAACCATTCATCCATATGAAAGAGAATGAGTTTTGCTCCAACTCAGCAGCACTGTGCTGTTCACATTGTGATGATGCCAATCGTGTGCATCAACCAAGTTGTAGAGCAATTTTACAGTTGTTTTTATGTCTGTTTTACTGTGTAGTTTCAAAAACTTGCCAATAGTGTAACACCATCCTTGATGCATATCATTTTGTTTGTAGGCAGACTTGGTGTAAATATTAGGTTACCTGTCCAGGGAAGAGATAAGGGCACTTTACCTAGCACTGCATGGTATAGGCCATGAGTAAATTTGCTTTCATTATGTTTCTGTGTACCTTCTCTTACTTCTTACTGTTATGAAAGAAGTTCACGACATTACACTCCTAAAGATGGAATATTAAGCTGATGTCAGGAGGAATTTCTGAAAAAATGTAAACAACTGTGTTATAGTTGTTCTGATGTTTTAATCTTTTAAGGTTTATTTGGCCAAAATTCAGAGTTACATTTTTTGGTTTTTTAAAGTCATCTAAGTAAGGGTGAAGGGAGCTTTGTGCCTGTTGCTCAACTGAAAGGGCTAATACAGCATTGTAATTGTAATTTCTGTACAACTATTTTTGTCCTCACCTTTAAGTACAGTTCACATGCATAGTTATCCAACATGCCAAAAGCAAATATAAACCACAAAAAACACCACTCAGAATAATCATTGGCTGTTTAACAACCACAAACTGCTGCTTCCCACATTTTCTGTGTGGAGATCCAGCACTCGAGAAGTGACTGCTATGAGATCTACTTCCATCGAACTGCTAAGCTATGGAATTCTCTTCTCCCTTTCATCTTTCCCTCTTCCTAGAACCTTTCTACCATTAACAGTCAAGTACTACATCACTTACAAAAACCCTGATTAATTACTACTTTCTTTTTCTGTTACTTTATTTCTTTCACCTGATATGGCCTTTGATCAGAACATGTTTTGCCAGTGGCAAATGTCACCATGAAATAAAGTGTGCAACAAAACAAAAATACTTTCAATACAATTTCACCTCAATATGTTTGGCATTCATTTCTTTGGAGCTGCACTAAACCCATCCCATCCAAACCATTCTATAACCAACCATAAGCCCTAAGGAGAAATGAAAAGCATACCCAAGCTTTTGATTTCAAAAACCATTACAATATTCATCCTCCCCCCCCCATTATACATGACATTTACTTAACATATACACACAAAAATTATCCAAAAATTACTAATCAATCACCTTCTGCACTCTTGAACTCCAATACACTAATAAAACACCAATCTGAAACTACACTTACCATACCTGTGTGTTATTCTTTCTCATTTGCATTCCAGATTTCACACATCTCTCCAGTTTTACAAACACTGATTCAATATGTCACAGGACTACTCATGCCCATTTGCAACTTCCTCACTGAAGACACTGCACACCTACTCCTCAAATGTCCTGTGCTCACTCCACAGACACTTACAAATATCACTGCCCAATATGGGAGCCCCATAGAAGGGTATCCTAGGGCAAAAAGGTAAAAGTATAAGTCCTCATCATTACATAAGAAGTTAGACAAGTTATATTCATAAAGATGGAGACGGTTTCTGAAACAATTAAAACCACCTAACAGGAAGTGAGCACATTGAGTTGATGAAGGACTTTGATCATTCATGAATTTTTCTTAAGATGATGTAAACTTAGGAGAAAGATTAGAAGCAACAGCGTGAGGAGAAATGTGAAACATGATCAAGATTAGTTTCTGTTGTGGGTAACAATTGGCTAATATCTATTCCAAATAATGATAAAGTAATGAAACTGAGAAAGGGTAAAAATGGACCAGACTTTGAATACTTTCCAATTGTAACAAGCAACAAGAATCAGACTACAAAGGGGCTAGTTGTGAGACTGTATATGTTTAAACTAGATCAGAGGTTCCCAACCCCATTCACCTTGCATGCTACTTGATATTTTTGTGAAGAGCCATGTACTACAATGCCCATTGGTACATATGTGAAGGTGAATGTTTTACACTTGTACTCGTAAACTTATTGATATCAACATAATTACCTAATATTTGCACAAATTTTCAGAGGAACACCATGGCGCTTGGTACTTGATTCACAGCAGATTATTGATTGGTGAAAACCTCTTGCTGGTACAATGCCTGAAAAGTAAATAATTGGTTCTACTTACTGTGTACCCTTGACAAAGCCCAAATATACCACTGGTGGTACATGTACCACAGATTGGGAACCCCTGAGCTAAATAGTTTCTCTTTCTTATACTTGTTTGCCATTTACTGTGTCATTGAGGTAGTTTTAGGAGCAAATGAAGAGCCTCATTCGCTTACATCCATTCTCTAGTTGTCATGTGTAATGCATTAAAACCACTGCCCCCTATCGACATCCAGACCCCAGAGACCTTTCAGTGGTTTCTCCCTCTTTTAGTTCATTGACAGTACGTTGTTCCCGTATACCACTAAACTCCAATTTACTCTATTCCATGCACTCATTTAACCTCCTGCATGTTCAGGCCCTGACCACTCGAAATCTTTTTCACTTCATCCTCCCTTCTCCAGTTTGGTTTGCTCTTTCTCCTGTTCCCCTCTACTCTTGACACATATATCCTCTTTGTCAACCTCTCCTTAGTCCTTTTCTCCATATATCCATACCATTACAGCACTACATCTTTAGCTCTCTCATCCACACCCTTCTTATTACTACACCTCTCTTACCCTTCATCACTTACTCAAATGATCTGTCTCACACCACATACTGTCCTCAAACATTTCATTTCCAACACATCCACCGTTCTCATCTATAGCCCACATCTCATGACCATACAACAATTTTGGGACTACATTCTATATTTTTAAATACACCCATTTTTGCCCCCCAGATACTGTCCAGTCTTTACACACATTCCTCAATACTACCAAAATCTTTTCCCCCCTCACCCAAATATGACTCATTTCTGCTTCCATGGTTCCATTTGCTGCCCTGTCTAGTCCCAGATATTTGAAACACCCCTTTCTCCAAATTTTCTCCATTCAAACCTATATTCCAGCTAACCTGTCCCACTGCCCTATATCCTAAAAATCTTGCTTTTCTCTGCATTTACTCTCAAATTAGGTACTTGGATACTTCCTCCTTTTGTACACTCTTCCAAACTCAGACACCAACTTCAGCAGTTTCTCACTCGAATCTGCCACCAGTGCTATGTCTTCAACAAGCAACAACTGACTCACTTCCCACGCCCCTTCATCTCCCACAGACCGCATACTTGACCCTCTCTCCAAGACGCTTCCATTTACTTTTCTCAACATGCTATCTATAAACAATGTAAACATATTACCTTTCCTCCTACACAGTTTATTTGTAAGACCTTTCACAAGGCATCTCTATCAACCCTATCATGTGCTTCTCCAGATCCATAAATGCCACGTTTCTGTATTTCTCACACACATTCTTTAAAGTAAACACCTGATCTGCACATCTTCCACTCCTGAATCCATATTGTTCCTCCCTAACCTGATGCTCTTTGCGTACCTTCACCCTCTAAATCATCGTAATCCCATACAGCTTACCAGGTACACTTAACAAACTTTTACTTCAGTAGTTTGAACACTTATCTTGGTCCCCCTTTCCTTTATAAGATGGGACTTTACATGCATTCTGCCAGTCCTCAGGAACCTCACTATGATCCAAACACACACTGAAAATCCTAACTATCCAATCAAAAACACAGTCACCCCTTTGCTGAAGAAATTCAGTCACCTTGCCACATGTCATGCAAGGCATTCACCTCCTCTTTTCTCTTTCACAAATCCACTTTCTGTGACTATCTCACTTCACATGCCTCCTCAACCCAAACAACCCACATCTGCCATCCTATCATCAAGCACATTCAACAGTCCTTCAAAATACCCACTCCATCTTCTCACTTCATCACTACCTGTTACCACTTCCCCATTTGCTCCTTTCACCAATGTTCCCATTTGTTCTTTAGTTTTTCTCACAACTTCACCTCCTTTCAAGATATCTTCTTATTCTCCAAGTAGTTTACAGATATTTACGCCAACTCTCATTTCCCCTCTTTTTCAACTCCTACACTTCCCTCTTGACCTCCTACCATTTTCTCTTGTACATCTCCCAATCATTTGTACTCCTTCCCTGTACTGCCCATACACCTCTCTTTTCTCTTTCATTAGCAAGTTTACTTTATCCCACCAATGATTACTATTTTTCACCTGCCCACCTCCCACCATCTGTATGCTGTATACTTCTCTTGCACATGCCAGCACTGCTTCACTAAATATCTCCCATTCCTAATCCACTCCACTTGCCTCGTTTAGTCTCGTCTTTTGCCACTTTATACCCAATCTTTCCTCGTATCTCTCCGGACTCATGTCTTTTCTAAGCTCACTTACTTTCACCATCATCTTCATACCAATTCTTTTCTAAACATCTTTACAAATCTTCACCCTTGCCTCAACCACATCAGTATGTAATCTCTCCTACTCACCCATACTCCTAAAACATTTGTACATGTACTTCCTTACTTTTTCATTTCAGTGGTAAAAAACAAAAAAATAATTCTTTCTTTAGAAAGGCATTATGATCACTACCATTAAGAAGCAATTTGAGAAGTAATGAAGCATTCATTTTCTTCTTAGATATATGAGGAAACATGGCTTGAATTAAATATATGCCCTTCAAAACCATGTCAACTGAAGATAGTGACCATGATTATTAAGAATAAAAGAAACTACAACAGAAATTGATTGGGGCTCCTTTGGCATTTATAAACACAACTCTGGAAGTGGAAAGATTGTAGAAATGGGACAGAAGGAAGACGAAAAAGAATTCCAGTGCTTTGCTGTAAAAGGAAAGAAGTAGGTATCATAATTGCTAATCCTCAAGTAACTGGTCTCTAAACAGAAACTATGGAAAGAAGCAGCCAGACATGTACTGCTGGTCTGGGTTTTAGAGGCTGGGATACCAGCAGACACCTCTTCACCCAGCATATTTTCATAAGATGTAGATCATGCCTTACAAACCTACTTGAATTTTATCATACATTATTCAATACCCACGACAAGATATAATATTTCTGGACTTCTAGAAAGCATTCGACAAAGTCCCTCACGTTAAATTGATGCACAAAGTCTGGGCCACGGTGATTGCTGGTTGCACAGGAAATTGGACAGAAGCCTGGTTATGTGATAGGAAGCAGAGAGTCATTATGAATGGGGAATCATCACCGTGGTCACCCATAACTTGTGGAGTCTCCCAGGAGTCTGTACTTGGGCCTATACCTTTCAACATTTACATTAAATATATTAATGTAGGGCTAAATAACCTAGTGACCAAATTTGCAGATGACACAAAGATCATCAGTGCCATATTAACCGATGAAGATAGGCTAAGATTACAAGAGGATCTAAATAAAATCACTGAACAGTCTAGTAAATGGCAAATGCCATTTAATGTCAATAAATGTCAGCTGTTACAAGTAGGAAACCTAAACAAAAAATCTGATATTGAACTGATGGGCTACAAGATAAAGGACACCCCTACTGTGAGAGATCAAGGAGTGACTGCCAATCACTTCAGTGGTTGTCAAGTTGCACTCCTCTGACCCAGGCAGATGTATTTCCTTTCTGCCTCATCCACACATGGACTATTGGCTTTCTGTTCACAAACATACAGTCTCTCTTTGTTACACATAATAGGTGACAACACTTCACTCACATAGGTCATTCTTCGTAACTAGATTTTCCTGCAGTGAGCACTAAGTGCTAGCCTTGCCTTTTGGCAAAATGGCAGGAGCAATAGATAGCAGTAGGAACATTCAGGTAGGAGCATTAAGTAGAAACATTAAGTAGAAGTAATAGGCAGGAACATTAGGTAGACACATTAGGTAATAGAAGTCAGTAGGAACATTAGGTAGGAGCCTCTGTAAACACTGCACTAGAGATGCCCTCTGCCAGTGGCCTGTTAAGGGTGAGGCACTAATGGCTAAGAAGCAACACTGGAGTCCACGAGTTATGGAGAATCTATTGCCATGACCTTCCCCTTGAGGGAGTTCCAGTTGGAACAAGAATCCGAGATATAGATGGATGGACTGTCTCTAAAAACTTCAAATTCTCACAGCATTGCAGTGAAGCTGCTGAGAAAGCAAATAGGATGTTGGATCTATAAATAGAAACTTTATGTACAGAAGCAAGAATGTGATCCTGCCACTATACTTAAATTTAGTTAAACATACCTCAAATATGCAGTGCAGTTTTGGACCCCCCTCTTACGTATGAACATTCTTAATATGGAAGCAGTGCAGTGAAGAGCAATAAATTGATTCCCTCCTTGCACAACAAACCATACGAGGAGAGACTGCGAGGATTAAATTTATTCTCCTTAAGTAAGAGGCCCCCCCTGGGGCAAATTAATAGAATCTTTCAAGAAAGTTAATGGTTTCACCACCGTTGATGTTGAACATTTCTTTACAGCAGCATCAGCATTACTGATGAGAGGAAATGGATTATAACTTAAAGATCAACGAGTTAATCCGGACTGTGCGATACATTTTTTACCAATGATTTTCTTAATGCATGGAATAAGCTCCCAGAAAATGTTGTTCAGAACAACACCCTTAATATCTTCAAAATTACACTTGATCATCACTTGTCACTTTCCGGTATCTATCTAATCAGTCATCGTAATGCATTAGTGTATCATGCTACCTTCTCAACCACTGATTTCTCCCTGGGCATGTTGTGGTATCATAGTACTAAATTGATTAACCCATGTCACCTGCTTTGAGAGAATAATTAAAAATTACTGTCTCATTCTTCAATATCAGGACTAATATAGGCATGGTAAGTCAAGAGGCTGGGGCTCGAGTTTATCTTTAGTATTGCCTTAATAAAAAAAGTAAAGGGATGGATGTCGTCGGTAATGGGATGCATGACACATTCATGTTCATTCTACCTTATGACTTTCCTAAAAAAATTTCCTTCAGGCTTATTAATCCAGCAAGGTATTTTTTATACCAGTTTTCCTGCCGGCATGTGCCAGAGGGAGTGGAAGGCGGGGAGAGAGCTTTTGCTTTCCTATCCTTTTCTTCTACTGCTTAGTTTTTTTTCTGGAAGGCAGGGACAGAGCTTTTGCTTTCCTATCCTTTTCTTCTACTGCTTAGTTTTTTTCTTTCTTTTTTAGCAATAAGGCCAGACCACCTCGATTGGACCTTGGGTCTGTGTGGTGTATCTATGTAAGACAGACAGGAGGGAGCAACATCACAGTAGACAAAAAGGAATGGTTAGAGATAGGTGAAAGCAGAAGTACACAGGAAACAGATAACAGAAGGCACAATTGGACCATATCTGGGATATCTCTTTGAAACTTATAACTTACTTTTACCCGATGTTATTTATAAGTGAATGCAGACAAGATAGAATACTAAGAAAGTCCTCTCTCTACCCTCTTGACAATAGCCTCTGGAAATGTGAGTGGAAAAAAAACAAGCAAACGTGAAGCAAGCCTGCATGTAATATAGCATGACAAAAAGAAAGGAAGAATCCTACTATAAAATCTTTGTACACTAAACAACCTCTGGTACAATGCAGTATGGTCTAGAAAAAAAAAAAATGTATAGATGAATAATTTGTACATCTGGATTTGAGAGTATTTATATCTTTACATGAACAACATTTGATGGTAACTTCTTCAAATGTTCAATGCATCCATTTGCAGGGAAATTTTTTCCATGTATTACATCTTTTGGGTTTAAGTCTTATTCCATTTGTCCTAGTAAGTGTACTTTGTTGTACTGTATTTCAAAAAGGTTTTTGTGATATGTGCTGTCAAATTCATTCATAATTTTGAAAACTTTGATTATGTCACTTCAAGTCTATGTTTCACAAGAGAAAGGATATCTATATGTCTAAGTATCTCTGTACGGCAGATTTTCCAGAGTTGGAATTAGTATTGTTGCCTGTTTATGTACTTGTTCTAGCTATTTCATCTTTTTGTAGTTTTGGGACCAGAATTGGACTGCATATTCAGGTGTGTTCTTACTTGAGCACTAAAGAGAGTCTGAATTGTTGCCAGTGCTTTGTAGTCTCTGTTCCTAGTAAAAAAAAAGAAAAAAAAAAAAAAAAAAAAAAGCCTTTGGTTTGTTTTAGTACTTGCTGCTTTACACTATTTACTATGCTTCAGATTGTTACTTGTAACAACTCCAAGATCCTTCTCTTCATTTAATCTAGACAGTGGATCTCCAAACATTTGACAATTGGGTTTAGAATTCATATTTCTAAAGTGCATAACATTACATTTGTATTCTTTTTTTTTATTATGTTGAAGGCTCCAACCATGGAGAAAAGTCCACATCAAGGATGGGCCTTAATTGAAATATAGAGAGGACTATGAAGGGAAAAAAGAAAAGACTAGGGAAAGTATTTATGAATGATGGAAGTGAAAAGCCTGTCCTTTAATTTAAAATGAACTAGGTCAGAGTTTCTGAGAAAGACATGAGAAGGTTGAGTTCCAAAGCTTCAAGGTGTAGGGAAAGATACAATTATCAAAATGGCCCACCCTTTGAGTTGCCAATGGCCACAAAATAGTCATTTGATGCAGCAGCTTGCCAAGTATTGCATGGCCTAGCTAGTGGTATGGGTACACAAACAGACAGCTCTTGGGAACAAAAACCAAAGTAATACCTATAGAGAGGGAAAGTGAACCAACATTGCTGTCTAGGAAAAAAAGGTAAAGTTTGGAAGTTATCCTGAGAGATTTTATAAGTTGGACTGCTTTTGACCAACTCTGTCAAGGAAGGATGATGAGTTAGAATTCCAAACAAGGACAAATCAATCCTTTGTATAATTAGAGTAACTGTTCAGAAGAAAAGAAATTTCAACATCTAAACAGGACTTCTAGTTTCTTAGAGGCAGACTTAGCTACTTTCATAATGTGGGGTTTCCAAGAAAAAAGTGGATGTTTCAGTAATACCAAGTATGTTCACTGACTCAAGAGGTGGAATTACAGAACCGTCAAAGGAGAGACAGGAGTTGAGGAGTTTTCAATAGAGAGATAGGTAGAAACTGGGTCTTGGAGGCATTAAACTTAACTAGAATCCATCTGCCCCACTGAGATATCCAGTCAAGTCTGAGCATATTGAGGAAGTTGTGTCAAGACACGATGTAGATCGAGTGAGAGAAGAGGGAGCAGAATTGAAAAATGTATATGAATGCAGCATATGAGTGCATTTGGTTTTGTGGAGGGGAGGAAAGGTTGATAAAAAGGAGAAAAAATGTAGGGGACAGGACAAAACCTTGAGGGACACTGCTCTTGTTGGAGAAAAGGGAGGGGGGCTGATCCAACAACCATAGAGAGAGATCAGCCAGAGAGGAAGGTAGATATGAGGGTGCAAAGTGAGGGAGGGAAGCCAAAAGAAGGGAGCTTAGAGATGAGACGCCAATGCCACACCCTGTCAAAAGCTTTGGATATCTCAAGGGCAACTATATAAGACTCTCCAAAATCTTTCAGGGCTGATGGCCAGACATTAGTAAGATAGGAAAGAATATCACTAGTGGATCTTGCCTTACAGAAGCAATACTGGTGATCAAAGAGGACTGTGAGATTCAAGGTGTCTTAGAATATGGGAGTTGAAGTTGGATTCAATGACTTTGGAAATTGTAGAACTCAGATCAATAACACGATAGTTAGAGGGGTCAGAACGGTCATCCTTCTTAGGGATGGGATGTATCAATGCATGCTTCCAAGAAAAAGGAAATGTTTTGGTTTTTAAACAGAAATGTGCAAGTTCAGAGGCACACTCATTCAACACACAGGGATGTATGCTGTCAGGATCATAAGCCTTGCTAGTGTCCACAGAGAGAAGCACTTTTTGGACAGTCCAAAAAGATATTACAGAAGGGAGAACAGGATTGTAAGAGGAGCATCAGGGGGTGAAGGAACATTAGCACCATCCAGGGTGGCATTAGAGGAGAAACAGAAACCAAAGAGAATTGTTCTGTCTATGGGAGAGACAGTTATAGTACTATCAGAAGGGATATGCCTGATCTCTTGCCTGAATGGACTCAGAACAGGAATGGTTGAACAATGGAGTGGAAGAAGAGGCTGTCTTGGAGGAAGAGAGGATAAATGCTTCCATTCCCGCAAGAATAACCTCTACTAAATTTTTTTCCATATATCGACCCACTCTGTTAATTTGTTAAGATCTAAATTTTTCCAATCTTACTAATTGACAGCTCAACCTTATAGTTTTGTATTGTCAGCAAATTTGAAGATCTGTGGTATGAGAACCAATCCTAAATCATTAATGTATATCACGAAAAGAATGAGATGAGGACTGACTTTGTGGCACACCACTTAACACATCAGTCAGTTGGAGACCTCGCCATTAAAGACAACACAGTGCTTTCTGTCAGTGAACCTATCACTAATCTATTCACATAGTTTGTCTCCTAATCCATGTAATTTAATTTACATAGAATCTCTTGTCGTACCTTACTGAATGCCTTTTAAAAAGTTTAGGCTAAAAAGATGGGAGGCTTTAATTTCACTTTGTTAAAAGAGATGTAAAAGAAAAGCCAATCAAAATTGGTGAACTGTACACTGTACAGGGAGAAATGAGACTTCTGTAGACTTCAAAATATCTGCTTCAAAGAAAATGAACTATAGCTCACTTATATGTAGATGTTTTACAATAAAACAAAATTAAATTGTAAAATATAATTAACAAATTTATACAACAATTGAATCTTTATGCTAAAGACATATTTTACCCCAATATAATAAATTTCAACCTTCATGAATTTACATATTTCACCAAACTTCAAAGCATAAGAGATGTTGAATAATTTCATGACAATATCCAAACCTGATTTCAGAGGAAAATTATTTGTAGCATGCTACAATCTGTTTATAAACATAGACATTACATCTCAATATCTTAGTAAATGGTATCTTCACAGGAAGGATGGGTTACTACAGCATGTGACTTGCTAACTTGATAGTCATTAAGTAATGACTTGACAAAACTCAAAAGGTTGGTGTAAATAAGTAAATCCTACTGCAAAAACACTCTTATCTACTATCAAAATACAGTAATTTACAAATGACATACAAATAATATTCTTATACAGATGAAACACCTGCATTAGCATAATATATATAAACAAGTATGCATTAAGATTTGAGTAAATGTAAATAAAAGCAAGGTAATTACATTTAGCAGTGCAAGGAAACAAGTTAGTGGGAATTTGAGTTTGAATGGAGAAAACTTGGAAAAAAGGAAGCGCATTTGATATCTGGGGTGGACATGGCAGCAAACAGAACTATGGGAGATGAAGTGAATTATATGGTAGGTAAAGAAGTGAAGGTCCTAGAAGCATTAAGAAATTTGTGGAAAGAGAGATCACCATTTAGGATGGTGAAGATGGGTATACTTGAAATTATGGTAGTCCTGACTGTGATGTATGGATACCAGGCATGGGCTGTAGATGAAACTTTATGAAAGACAAAGAATGTGTTGAAAATTAAATGTCTGAGAACAATATAAGGTGTGAAGAGGGTTGATTGAACAAGAAATAATATGGAAAGAGGTGTGATAATCAGAAGAGCATGGTTGAGAGAGTTGAAGAGGGTGTGCTGAAATAGTTTGGTCATATGAAGAAAATGACTTAAGAGAATTTGAGAGAGGATATATGTGCCAGAGGTAGAGGGAAAAAGAAGAATGGGGAGATCAAATTGAAGATGGAAGGATGGAGATAAATATAGCATGAATGCTTGGATCCCTGAACATACAGGAGGGTGAAAGGCATGCACAGGGCAGAGTGAACTGGAGTGATGTGGTATTCAGTGGGTGACATGCTGTCAACAGACTGAATCAAGGAATATGGAGCAGCCAAGGGAAGCTATGGAAGGTTTGCAGCGCCTGGCTATGCATAGGGAGCTGTGGTTGTAGTGCACTGCACATGACAGCTAGAGAATGGATGTATGTGAATGAGGCCTTTTCTTCATCTGTTCCTGATTCTACCTTCCTAACGCAGGAAATGATGAACAAGTATGAAAGAAATTGTGAACATTATCTCGGAGAGCAAAAACAGGTATGTTTAAAGGAATAGTAGTTCCATCAATATTATATGGTTGCGAGGCATGGGCTATAGATACAGCTGTACGGAGGAAGGTGGATGAGTTGGAAATGAAATGTTTAAGGACAATATGTGGTGTGATATGGTTTGATCGAGTAAGTAATGTAAGGGTAAAAGAGATGTGTGGTAATAAAAAGAATGTGGTTGAGAGAGCAGAAGAGGGTGTGTTGAAATGGTTTGGACATATGGAAC
>JAYMFT010062135.1:0-14871 GCA_038088735.1 Panulirus argus | reverse complement strand
CAGATATGATTCATTATTATTATATATGAGGGGGATTTATGAGAGAGAGAGAGAGAGAGAGAGAGAGAGAGAGAGAGAGAGAGAGAGAAAGAGAGAGAGAGCGGAGGGTTATGTCTACAGTCAGTGTTCGTGTCTGTATGTAAGATGTCACAGTTCTTTGATGTTTGATAATGCAGTTGTTGACTTCAGTCTCCCGTCCATATTCAAATGTCCTTAGGTCGAGAATATGAGAGCAAAATAAAGATGTAAAGCTGTGCATAATTACACAGAAGGAGATTTGATGAGAATGAGATGCAGAAATCATTACAAAAATGAATATGCGGAAGTAATTATCGATGCTGTCACTCATCACTCGGGACTGGTGGTTGCTCTGTATCTACGACTTTGTTCCTGAGTAGGGAGAGGAGTGTTGGTTGCGTGTGTGAGTGTGTGTGTTGCCGTGGTCCCTCGAGTCTCTGCCACAGTCCCCAGTGCCTCACGGCACCACCTGCTGGGTCAGCCAGCAGGGGAAGGTGTACCTACCCCCCCCACCCACTTCCTTCACCCCCCTCCCCCACCCCTTACCCAGCAGACACAACACCACCCCGCTACCCCCGTGCCTTGCCCCCATCCCCCCTTCCCTCTCGTGAGGACCGTACGCCACGCCGCAGTCATGGGTGTGTTTGTAATCTAATTACCAAATTGTACAGTACGGGGAAAGACTTAATACTCGTGGTGCCCCATCTCTCGAGCAATTTTTTAGGGGTAGCGCGTAGAGCTCATCGCAAGAAAATTTAGCGTTAAAGATAGAGTTGTGTGTGTGTGTGTGTGTGTGTGTGTTTGTGTGTAAGCGGCTTTTCCTATATTTGGAGTCACTGATGGATATGTATCAACAAAGCAGCTTTGCCTGTGGACATGGCTGCAGATGGACTCCCCTGTTTGCGTTCATTTTTAGCTGAATTCACATGTGTTCTTGTGTGTATGAGTGGATGACACTCTGTTCATGGGTACATGGTGGGGGTACGTGTGCATACATTCCCAGCTAATGCATGCAAACACATGAGGAGTGTATGCGGACAGGTACGCATATGTACATTTATTATCGCAGGTTTCAATCATGGTAAAAAGGTTCTTCTATAGGCTAAGGCCTTGAATATGGCATCGAAAAGAAGAAAAGATAATTAGAGAAATGTGAAGAGAAGAAAAAGAATCTAAGAATATTGGAAGATGTTTTTTAATAAGCAGATCGTATCTGTCGGGAACAACTTAAGGGTATGAAGATCAGCCAACGCCGACCGTGTAGAGAAAGGAATCAGATATCACTAAGGCCCGGCCTTAAGGTGCCATCAGCCGTATGGTAATCGTGACTTGGTGGTTTACCGAGCGTTACGCGGTGTAGCACACAGGCTGCAGATCTATCGGGAGCAGAAACCGAAGTAATATATGATGAGGAGGGAAAAGAGAACTTAAAGAGTGGGGCGAAGGGCAGGTGGGCTAGTTCTGAGGTCAGATTGGGAGAGTTGTATGGTTGCGCAGATATATGAGAGCTAATTGGAGTACGAGGTAGATGAATGAACTTGACTGCATCTGTATATATGCAGATGTGCAGCATGTATATGTACACGCGTGACTTTGTCGATATATAACTAGGCAGATGTACAGTGTACAGGCGGCTACAGATGTGTACAATGTGACCAGCATTTAGGACGGTACGACAAGGGGGAGTGTGTCCACCCTTAGCCTTGACCTGGTGACCTCTCGGGCGCGAGGCATGTGTCCCCTCACAGCTGCAGGATGTCCCATATACCCCTTGAGCAAGACGGTACAATCCTTCAGCACGACGGCACGCACTTTGAGCATGACGGTACGATCCTTGGGCACGATGGTACGGTCCGTGAGCAAAGCGGTACGATCCTTGAGCGCGATGGTACGGTCCTTGAGCACGACGGTACGATCCTTCAGCAAGACGGTACGATCCTAGGGTACGACTTAAAGTGAATGATGACACAGTCGTTTGTTCTGACGTCTAAGACCAGGCCATCATTCCCACGGGTCGTGCTCAAGGGTCATACCGTCGTGCTCAAGGGTCGTACCGTCGTGCTCAAGGGTCATAGTGTCGTGCTCAAGGGAAGTGTGCCATTGTTCTCAGGGAGGTTAATGTAGCGGAGGAATGAGGCAGAACACCAGCAACAGAGTTTGTACATAGTTTAGCGCTCCGGCCCTGTGTTTGCCCTAAACCCACAATATTGGAAAAGTTTCAACATAGTTAGCACGGCCGACAGCTTGTGCCTTTCTTTCTAACACTGATGCCTCAGACAATACTCCATGAACACATTAGGCTCGGGGATTATCTGCCTGATACACTAAATTTTTTGGGATTACCTTCCTAATATGCCAAGCTTTGGGATTACCTACCTAATACTCAAAACTTTGGGATTACCTACCAAATGAATTAAGCTTTGGGAATAGCTGTCTGGTACATTAAGCTTTGGGATGACTAAGCTAATACATTGAGCTATAGGATAATTTACGTGATACAATGTTTTGGGATTACTGTCTAATACATTAATCTTTGGGATCATCTGCCTGGTGAATTAAGCTTTGGGATTATCTAGCTTAGAGCTTCTCTCTTTCTGTGTGTCACATAACGGCACATTATTGAGTTCGCTTGTTCCTGGCGGCACACCGCATCAAATCTGGCCAGTATTCTACTGTTATTAATCCACTGAGAGAAAGGAAAATGATAAACGTTTCCAACACACAAGAAAAGTATAACAACACAATTTTATTGGTTTATAATCACATGTACATTCAAGGGATCCACAAGATATTCCAAATACCGTACGTACAGCAGTTTTCAAACTTTATTAACGTTTTGACTTTCCACGGTCAACGGAGAAAAATGTAGATAGTTGGAAGTAATGTTGGACGCGAGTGTGTGAACTATTTCTGCCCTTTACTTACTGCTTGGTTGACTCTCAATTACAGTACGTGTTTAGTACAACGCGTGATTATGAAACGTATTTTCATGATACGAATATTGGAGTTGCTTGTTAAGTCAGTGAGGCATTCGTTTTATTTCGGTTGTTAGGACTGTACCACGCCACACTTGGGACACAGTCGCGGCGCACGGGTTGCGAAGCTCGAGCTGTCTGATCCATTAAGCCGTGGGATTACCTGCCGTACCTTCAGTCAGAATGTGACTTTCCCCAGCTTTATATTGCAGGCTGTTGCATCGGATTGTCATATTCCCGAACGATCTTGAAAACAGAATGATTGTTATTACAAATACTGGTGATTACGAATACCATCTTTTTTTTTCTAACTATTGACAGTTCGTTCATACGCTTCTGGCGTCACTAAATGGGTAAAAGCGGTGTTAACCTCGTTAGACATGGGAAGGGGAACACACTTGCTTCTTTCATGAATTTTCTGTAACATTTAATGATGAACTTAATGATCCATCAACGGTAACTGCTCTCTCCCTGCGTAATCTTATAGGGAATGTTCTCTTGTTTGCTTCTGTCAAATGAAGGGAAGCTGTTTGGTGACTAGTGATTTCCATTTGGTGTTTGAGAACTTTTAATGCATCTGTCTCTCTCACGTAAATCTGGCGCGTCAAAATTAACTGGGGAACTGTAGGTTAGGCGGAAGGCTGGAGAACACTCGACAGCCTCGGGGAGTCACTTGGTTACCATAAAACGTTGCCAGTATTCCTGTTGTGGCAGGCAGGCAGGTTAGGTACAGCCTGCCAGGGGCGGTGTGTCACTTTGTGTGTAGCTGGTATGATGGATGTCTCCGCCAGAGGTTTTACCTTCGGTGTGATTTGGAATAATGAAGTATGTCGTCCACCATAAGGCAAAGTCTGATTAATACTGTACAAATTCTTGTATGTTTACATGTCATGTTTAGAGCTCCGGAGGAATATATTTCAACTATCCTCACTGGTGGTATTGGCGCTGTTTCTCATGTATTCGTTGTGTGATTATTCTCGGTTTACTCTAAGTTGGCGAAGAAACCAGGTCCCTCTTCCATTCTAAGGTAGCAGATTGGTTCATATACAATGTTCGTGTCGCTATCCATTTATTCACACTAATTGTGTTCACAGTTTATGATCAGACCTGTTCTTCTGTATAATAATGCTAAAACTTGGGAACTTAAAACTTTGAATGTTTTTAAGGCATCAGAACTTTAGAGAGGATGTTAAGAATGTTAACCATGTATCACAAACGGTCGAAGTCAAGGACAACATCGTTTTTTAATGAAGCATATTTATTATTCCTTTGTTTTGTAGCAAATATAAAGTGCTAATGCCTTAAAATCATTTATATTTATATGTTCCTATTTTTTAACATTATCATACAGAAGAACAGGTTTGACTATAAACTGTGAACGCGCATAGTGTGAAAAAATGGACAACGACACGAACACTGTATATGAACCAATCAGCTGCCTTGTCTATGGAAGTGGGGCGTGGTTTCTTCGCCAACTAAGCATACGGTGACTATAGTAATCTTTTGGAAAGTTCAGAGGAAAGATCGTTCTTCAGCTGGTGCAGTGGAAGCTTTATACATACTGCTGAATGGGGTCATTACAGGAGTTTTATCGCTAGCTTAATGGACGAGCTGTTGTAAGTAGGCACGGTACCCATTGATGAATTATCTTGGTTGTGAGAGACTCCCGCCTCCAGCCTTGGGTTCCTGTGGCTCAAGGTATATGTTGCTGGCCAGCCTTGTGATGATGGTTCGGGCAAGATCACAATATACGTATGTTGATACTATCATAAGTTATCTTTATGTGTCTCAAGTAGGCCACCTCGAGGGTTGCCACTGGTAGGTTGTAGTGTGTCAGGTTGAACACCAGTGAACACCACTGGCTGTAACTCAGGCCTGGACACCACGGGTAACGCCGCTGGCTCACAGCACTGAGGTACCAAGTCGTCACGCTGCTGGTGACGGAGCCGATTGGTTCGGTGCGTAAGGTGGTGTATCTTGGGGTTTAACGCGTTGTCTCCTGCCGGTCACAGACCATATCCAAGTCTCCATCATGGAGGACTGCTTTTTGATATATATCCATATTCATCAAGAGCGAATTACAGACGATTTAGAAGAAATAAGAAGTGTTCTCAATTTTTTCCAGTCTATTTCTAAGTTGTGTTCCTTTTATATGACATTAATACTCCTTAATACATATGCATAGATTGAGAATCAATGAGCAGTAACCATAAAATGGTTCGGATCTATAGTCCTATAGTCATGGTTCTCTTATTTGCCACGAGAGAGCAAGCGCTCTCATTGCCCGTCTGCACCAACCATTACTCACGCAGATTACTTGGCGACCGTCTCCCTTTTAAGGACTCATTATTGTGACCTTTAATGTTGTTGGTTATATCATCTATATGTACCAAAGATGTGGAGTGCGTCACGTGTGTTGGCGTCACAGTGCAGGGTAACTGAGGGCCCGCGGCTGCAGAAGACCATCCACCTCCCGTGACGCCGTCGCAGTGAAACAACAGTTATTGTTGTGGTGAGAGCAAACATCATTTACGTAATAAAAACACATGAAAATACAATGCTTAATTTTGTTTTTGTTCCTTTATTTACACTCAGAATGAATGACGTTATAGAAATATATTTGCTTGCCGAAAAATAGCTCAGTCACTTGTTTGTTACGACTAGTGGTGGCCGGAGCTGTTCCCCGCTATATTTCCTGGACAAGAGAAACCTCAAGTTGGTAATCGTTGTGGCAGCAGCGGTGGTAGTGTGGCGGCGGTGGTGGTGGTGCGTGGCAATTATCGTACCGTTATGCCTGCTCAAATGTTGGGGTAGTGACGTCATGTGTAAACAGTCACTGTTCAATAAGTTATGGGCTCGAGTCACTTCGTCTTCAGTTTAACGGTTATACGCTGGCGGGCGGGAGAGGCGGTACTTATACTGGCCCGATAGATTAGCCTCACACTGCCGTTTCCCTGCTGCCTCTCCCGGGCAAGAATGCACTTGATGTATCATGATCATTTTATAGATTATAGAATATACAAACACTGCTGTGTTTGGGAATACATCTGGTGCCGTAAGTGATGATTAACTGTATCATAAATGTCACTCTGGGATAATTTGACTCAAATATTAAACGTCGTTTGAGTCGAGTAGGTCGCGTTGCTTCCTTCAATTAAGGAGTAAAACAGCTGTTCATAATGTCAACTTTGACAGTGTGGTGGATTTTCCCCATAAGTACTCAGCCGCTACCGCCTCAGCCGCTACCTTTACTACTGCCATCTCTGCCGCTTCCATACCTGCTGCCGTTGCTGTCTCAACCGTTGCCGTTTCAGCTACTACAGTCCCAACCGCTACCGTGCTGCCGCAGCCATCTCTGCCGCTGTCTTCTCTAACGCTCGCCGTTACCCTCTCGACCGCTAACGTTCCTGTCGCTCCCGTCTCAACTGCAGCCGTCAGTGCAACGTTATAAATATGTGTGTTCTCAAGTGGCAGCGTCGCTCGCCAGAAGACAGTAGTAAGCTGCTTTGGCGAAGAAATGTGTAATATTGTATAAAAGTTTAAATAAATCAGTAAACTTGCTGATGCCATCATGATGACAGGAGAAATCTGCACTTTTCACGTAACAGAGATAAGTTAATGTTCATTCCTTGCTTGGGAGACTCGTATGCTGCTGAGAATGTAATCCTGAGACGTCCAGCGGGGTAAGGCCTCCGTGGTCGGGGGAACCAGGCGCACTAGGATCAAGGCCGCTGCCTCACACCAGAGCCTACGGCAGGCAAGCAACCGCTAGCTCTACCCGCGGCCAAGCAACCATTGGCTTTATCTGCGGCCTAGAAAACGCTGGCTCTGCCTCCGCCAAGCAACCACTGGCACTACCTGTGGACAAGCAACCATTGGGTTTGCCTGCGCCAAGCAACCACTGATTCTGCCTGCTGCTAGGCGTTGCTCACGCAGATTACTTAACGACCGGTCATATAAGGGTTGATCAGCGTTGTATAATGTTGTGTATTAACGGTTGTATCAGCTTTGTCATCCCTGCCAAAATTACTTTTGTCATGAATTTGTTCTTGAAGGAAAACAGTCGGAGACTCTTTTTGCGATGTTAGGGAATAATTGTGAACCGGTGGAATGGGATGAGTGTGTAATGGCAGTGGAATGGGTCTAGTCGGTGTGTGTGTGTGTGTGTATACCTCCTGAGAGTGGTCTGCGGTAAACCATATGAATAATTTCCTGGGAGTGTTACCTTTGCCTGACATCGGATGTAGTGGACAAGACTGTGCGTCCACTTACGTAGACCATCTCGACCTAAACAGAGATTTCACTGTCAGCCGAAGATGACAGTGTTCTTGTTGTGTGTGATTACCTGTTTGTGCAGTACGGGGAAAGGGGGGAGGAGATATACACCAGTGGAGCCTAATCTCCTCACTTTCTCTACCATCGTTTAGTTTCTTCAACTCCTGTCTATTGCCAGCAGTCGCCATTTCGTCACTCAGCTCGCTCCAGTCACGCACCACCCTGCTGCTGAAGCAATACTTCCTCACATCCTTTCTAACAGGCTTCAGTCTGAGCCATGGCTCTGCCTTTTAGGAGCTCAGACACTGCATCTCATGAAGAACTGATGACAGTTGATCAGGCCACCCCTCGCTCTTCTTTCCTTTGTGGTGGGCAAATGGACGGTCTCCAGCCACTATAGCTCTTTTCCATTAGATAAAGTGCCAACTTTGTTGTTTTACTTTCGATTTCTCAGCTGGATCTTTGTGCTTCTGTAAGTGGACCAGACTAAACAAGCGCGTGCTAAGTTTGTTCTGACAACCGTTGTGAGTAACTAACTTATCGGGCGTTTCCTTATTCATGTACGTAAATACTGTTCTGATATTTGCCAGCAGGAAGTACGAGTAGTTATTCTCCTAATGTGGGAGCTCTGGCGACAGGCTTGGCTTCGTGTCTATTCCCAAGTCTGTCTCGCTCACACAGAATCCTGTAACTTTATTCCTGATAGATATTAATCGTACTGAGGTCTTCTTTCACTGTGTCCCACCCTCATTACTTCCCATATACCCGGGATGATCTTCATCCGCCATGTATCAGACGCCTTTGGAGTTTTGTGTAGGTCCCTGTGTAAGCCGATGCAATCATCCGTCTTTACTTTCCTCATGACTTTGGTTGGTGTCGTCCGCGTGAATTTTCAGGTATGAGTCCAGAACCTTCTAGCAAGTTATTGACGCTGATCAAGAATAGTGGTCCCAAGACGGAGCCCTGCGGCACTCTGCTGATGAACCCCAGCAGTATGGAGAATATTCCTCCCACTCGAGTTGCTTTCGTCCTCCCACGAAGGTAATCTTCTTGCCAGTGAAGGAGCCTCCCCTTTAGTCCTGCCTGGAGATCCAGGTTCTTTACCGGCCTCCTATATGGGTATTGTGTCAGATGCCTTCTGGCAGTCCAGACACACATGGTCTAGCCATCCGTCTCTGTCTAAGATGAAGCTCACTGTGTCGTACAGAGCTTGGAGATTTATTGCTCATGGCCTCCTTTCCCTGAATCCATGTTGCCTCTCACTTGGGTAGTTTCTCCTATGCAAGTAGTCATCATCAGTTGCTTTCACTTTATATATTTCGTTCCTTTACACTGGTTAAGGAGACCGGTGTACAGTGTACATCATACGCCCCCATCCACCACCTTGGCAGTACTCCCGCCTCTCGCGGCATATTGATAAATATTTTAAGCGTCCTGTCGAGTGTGTCTGAATCAGGCCCATGAGCCATATATGGGTCATAACATCTTAATAACCTGATATGTTCCAGCAATTTCATTCCTTTCGAAGACCTTTATCCTGTCCCAGCTCGCTAGAGATAAGGCTAAAGTGTCTTTTGCTGTGAAAACACTCTTAAGCTTATTATTGAGCTCCTCTCATATTTCTATAATATCCTCAATGATTCTTCGCTTTAGAATCCCTTAGCCTCGTTAGCTACTCACTGACAGACATTTTGCTCCTGATGAATTCATGGAAAAGTTTTAGATTTTCTTTCGCCTTGTCCACAACATTCATTTTAAGGTTTTTCTGGTCCAACCTCCTTATCTTTCATTACTCATTTCATGCCTTCATGTACTGCTGGATGGCTACTGTAAATTAGCCTGCATCTCATCTCTTGCGTAACTGCGTCTTTTACGGAACCACATCTCTCTCTCTCTCTCTCTCTCTCTCTCTCTCTCTCTCTCTCTCCAATTAGTACCGAGTGGTGTACTTGCT
Organism: Panulirus argus; assembly: GCA_038088735.1. Taxonomy (NCBI): domain Eukaryota; kingdom Metazoa; phylum Arthropoda; class Malacostraca; order Decapoda; family Palinuridae; genus Panulirus; species Panulirus argus. Next base: position 5,649 of record JAYMFT010062135.1, on the reverse strand, counting down.
CAGACTCCTCCATATTGATTCCACCGAACCTTCCACAGCACTGGTTTATAATATGAACATGGAACTCCAATTCCCAGTTAAAGTCCCTATAGAAATCCTTCAGCTCAGCATTGTTGCCACGATGACCTTTTCTCTTCGAATCAGGTTTTCTTCTGTGATCCTCCTTGTGTTTCCTCTTTAGCCACGTACTCAAGATCGAACCCGAACTGATCACCTGCCACTTGGCTCCTCGTATTTGATATCTACCTCTTACACGTTGTTACGTGTGAGGACAAAGTCTTGCAGTGATGGCGTTAATGCTCAGCAACGTTTTACACATTCCTGGAGCTTGTGTCAGCGACTGCCAGACTTCATGCGAATTCAAATTCTCCCAGTCTGTATCCTCGTACGTGAAATCCTCCATTATCAGGACTTTATCACCTGTAATTGGTTAGTGTCTCGCTGTCTCCCTCATTCTCTTGTGTGTGATTACAGTTTGCGTGTTACGAGGAGAGAGTTTCACATTCGTGTCGCCCCATCTCTTACCCTTGTATTATGTACTATGTCTGTACTGCTAGTTTGAAGTGGATTGTAACCTATAATGTATTTCAGTCACTAAGGCCCCGGTCCCTGGGCCTTTTGTGCACTCTGTATCCTCTTTTGCGCCACCGCCTGACTTGTTCCATCCCGAGTTCGTACAGACAGATAGAGGAACAGCCCTATACCTACAAATGTGAACGTCATAAACAATCCTTGAACAAGTGCAGAGCTGTGTAGTGAACAACTCAGTTTCCCGTAGGCTAGACTATGAGCAACTATCGTATTACTGTTACTATTCATTACTTAATGTTCAGTCAGGCTCTTAATGTATAAACCATGCCATTTCCTTTGTAAGCATCCCTGTATATCTGCCACCCTGGCTATGTAGATGTACTCAAGTGGTTATCCGAAGTTTGGAAATATTCAGCTCACGATAATCTTAGGCTCTTTTATGATTAGTTAACTAGTAACCATCATGACCTCCCAGTTCTGTAATAACTGTAATACCTCAACAGTGTATGTTCAGCCGAATGGCTGCCTAAATCCAATAAACTGTTAATTGTTTATTCACGCGCGCGCGCACACACACACACACACACAAGCCAGGTACGTGTATGTATGTATGTTTGTGTTCGATTAAACGAGCGAGAAAATCCCCTCCTACTCACCGCTTTTGCACTAGTGGGCTTAAAGGATCATCATATGATGGAACCATTACATTACGTGCAACAGCGATGACGGATTCTTCGTTATCCAGTAACAGGACTGGACTACTGTTGCCTCTGAATCTCTCGAGCTGTGTCACCTGTTAACAGTGATCCGTTCCGCTGAGCATTTGGAGAATGACGGTACGAATGCTTGGCCTTTTGATCTGACTTGAGGGTCAGGTCAAAAGTCTAGTCCATCTTACCCAAGGGTTGCACCTTCATGCTCTAGTGGTTATGCACAAAAATCCAGACAACAACAGACTAGTACTGGGCCTTTTCGACGCCTGTCTGTTATGTGGTGGGAAGAAACCAGCGACTCGTAGTTTGGTGTGGTAAGTGTAGACAGGCGTGCAAATGATTCGCAGAGAAATATCTGTAAATCTTTCGTGTAACTGAGGAGGCGCAAATTTTGTCAGGCGTGATATTGAAGGGAAATGTTTATCTTCTGTTCTTACTCGCATCTATGATACTGCTTTCAACCACTCAGAGTAATAACTTAGTCCATTTGATAATCCTGTTGAAATATTTTTCTCCTCATTCAGGGTAACACGTTTGCCCACGAGCTTGTATCCGTCACTACGAGTGAAACAGACGAATCTAGGCTCTAAGTGGCTTGTTACATCGAGATTATCAAAGCCTCCTGATGTTTCATCCAAAGCGTGCCGTGACCTGCAGGTGACCACGTGGTAACGTTGGGAGTTGAGCCAGTACCTGGCAGGGTCACATGACTTGTGTAGGGAGTGCACTGCCCCGACATGAGCACCATCCCAGAGCACTGGTCTGAGGACTTGGTCGACTGATGGGTGTGTCCCGCCCTCCTACCTGGAATTCTACCCATCCATCCATCTGTCTATCAGCCCGCTCGCCCGCCATCTATCCATCCATCTATTAGCTTGTCCGATGGACTTTGATCCGTTTATACCCCGAGATTTAATCTACTGATACATATATTCACCGGTCGATGTGTTTGACAGTATTCCGGCTCCCTCGAGCGAGCCATCCTCTGCGCTGCGGACCCGACCACGCGTCGCGACTGTCTGGTCTCCGCTGACCTGCGTGACTCGCGTGCTGACGACCCGCTGGCAATATTAAGCCACTGGTTGTTCAGTACTGGTTCTTCCCCAGAGGGATACAGGCGACGTACCAGCGTCCAAGACCCGGTAAGCGCCGGGGCGCATGAGGCAGTGTGTCCTTGGGAAGTGTGTTGGGCCTGCCATAGTGCACCACACAGGCCTACGTGGTGTAATGGCTGCAGTCGCTGACCATGTTTAACGCACGGGCCCCCCACCTGGGCGCGGCATTTGCCCCACAGCCAACCCACATGTTCATCCTCCCATTGGGGTCGGTCGATAAAAGGGTTCCTGGTGTGGGTCACGGGTGTGATTACTGTGTATGTAACGGGGTGAGAGTTTTGCACTCATGTTGTCTCGTCTCTCAACCTTGTATACAAGTATATGTGGACACACACACACACACACACACAACATTATTCAGACACACTAAGACCTAATGACATTAATGTTGAGGATAAGCAAAGACAGTATGATTTTCTGTAAAAGAATCTTTCCAAACATTGGAGTAGTTACGGTACGACTCAGGAGCACGACGGTACGACCCTTGAGTGTGATAGCCTGGTCTCTGGCCCTTTCTTCGTGAGAGAGAAATCAGGCAAAAGAAATCAATAGCTGCTGTCTCTTTTGTTGCCGTATGATATGTATATCATTTTGATATTCGTTGGCATGGGTTGACAAGTAGTGCTGACTGTCCGCTTCGTTCTCGATTTCGCTGAGACCGTTCATGTGGCGCACTGATCTCATATGCCATTTTTCATCTCATCTCCCTGAGCCGAGGTTAACCTGAAAACGAAGAACAACTCTTTATGAGCAGGTAGACCTGTAAATTGTTGATGTTAATTCTTTAGGCGGAAATGGCTTCTTTCAGGGGCGCAGGTCCTCTTCGAAGAGGCTAAGTCTTGAATAAGATTGTGAGAAGTGTGAAGGACATTGGTGAAGTAAGAGCAGGAAGGCAGGTGTGTAGTGTGCGTAAGGAAACTATATGATGACTAGCCCATAAGATTTAATGTATTGAGACAAATTATTGTCAGCAGTCCTGAAACTTAGAGTGTAAGATGGTTCCGGCCATCACTCCAGCACACCTAAAAGTCTAGGCTTCCCTGGGCGGCTTCTGTCTGCAACCTACTGACACGGAAGGTATAAGATGGTTCCGGGCATATCATCATTACTCACCTGGGCTCTTCCTCACATTCTGAGTGACTGTGACCGTCTAGAAAAAATAACGTGATCTTTGATTCAGTCTTAATGAGCTTTCGGTGCATTTCTGTGTGTTTTGGAGAAGTACTGCGTGCAGATTGTCTGATCGTCTTCGTTCGCTTGTACTCACTGTTCAAACGAAGTCTGCCAAGGGATTAGTATCGTAATGTCTCGCCTTAACCTTTCTTAGAACTCTTGATCCGAGAATTTGTATTATCTAGATATTTGACGTGATATATTCATCTGCTGAACTGTGCGGTAATGAAATTTAAGAACTATACTTGCTTTTGCCCTAGGGATGTGGTTACTGCCAGTACAGACCTACTGTAGTAGGTGGAAACTGGCGTTGTCATTTATAGTCCCTGCTAACGCTCTCATGGCTTATACCCCATAGGCTGGGACTGCACACCCCACAGATTCGTTGGCGCCCTGTCCCCTGGTTTACGTCAGTATTTCTATTTTAATCTTTGAATGAAGAATTCTATTTCAGACGATGTTAAGGCAAGAACATTACTCTGTATCTATAGTCAGTCTCTCGCCGGCATTAAGTTGGTCAGGGTGTTGTGACCAGCTCATGCACTAGGGTTATATTTTTATGGTTCATGTGTCCTGGGATGTTTTGGATGACACGGCTGAGACACTAGGCTTAAAACAGCCTAGCATGACCTTTCCCCCGCTGGGTTAAAGTCGATCAGCCTGGAGTCGGGTGTTCGGTCGTCACAACCACATTGTTACGCCTGGTTCGACTTTCGAATCTAGGTCATTAGCCTTTTGTAAACGAGGCTGTTGACCTTATCCATGTCTTGATTGTGTTGTCGAAGTCAGTTGTGCATGGTGCCGCGAGACGTCGCTGCAAGATGACATAGTTGTGGAACTCGTATTCATCACGAAATTCATGGTGACCTCGAGGCTGGAGGATTGAGGGTGGAAGGTCAAAGGTCAGTCGTGTCACACACGGGTAGATTAAACCTAACCTTTACCTGTTATCGTGTTACTGATACGTTCTGTGTCTCGGACATTTATGTCGTGATAGCAGTGAAGCCCTGGGCACCAGTGAAGTCATGTGCATTTGATTTAGTGATAATGATGTTACCATTTTCCGTGTGGAATTATACGGCCATTTACCACATGGAAATGATAAAGCCTTTTACCGTGAGGGGATGGTACGACCGCTAACCGTGTAGTAACTCGGTAATCGCACTCTGTATTAACGAATCTGACTTTCGGAGAAGTTGGTTTCCAAAACGATATTGGATAGTGACCTCTGTGTCTGCACTGTGTCAGGCGTGGGTGGGTGAAAGTCTGGTGCTGGGAGTGTGGTGTAGTGGGAGGGAGAGCGAGAGGACGAGAGAGTGCCAGGCTTGGTGACGCGGGTCATTGCCATGCTGCAGGGACGAGCGGACTCTCGGAGTGCCATGGTAAGGCCTCCAGTCCGGGAAAGCTGGCGGGAAGGTGGGAAAGTTCTGGTAATGTGGGAATGTCGGGTGCTGTTGGGAATGTCAAAAGATTGCTTGGAATGTCGGAAATCTCTTGGGAATATCGGAAAAGCAGCTGGGAATGTCTGAAAGACCGCTGGGAATTTTTCTTGGAATGTCGAAATGCCGACAGGAATGTAGGAATATTCTCAGAAATATCCAGCTGATGGTTGTGAAGATACCTTGGAATGTTGGTCCTGTGGGGTTGTTAATGATGGAACTCTGCTGACAATGCCCCGCTGGCTGGCATATAATTACTGACTATTTGTACCTATAGGGAGGGAGGGAGGGTTACACTCCTGGGGCCTCACCCCTTATCGTTTTTAATTTCCTCTCGTTCACTTCCTCTTCGCATGGCTTCTTCCCCGACAACACATCTGTTGCACAAGAGATACTTCCTCACATCCCTCAGTACACTGCTCTTCCCTCCTTGTGTTTCTGGACTCTCTGAGCATCAGAGGACTTCTGCGTTAACGGCATCTGTGGATTAAACAGTCCACCCACCCTACTCCCCGTCCCTTTGTCTCAAGATACAGCTTACTCTCATACAAACCCAGCTGATTCAAGCAACACTTGGACAGGATATCTCAGTGGGGTACACAATCTAGTTAAGTTTAATGCCTCCAAGACCTAATTTCTACCCATCTCTCTATCGAAAACTCCTCACAACTCTCGTAT
>JAYMFT010062124.1:0-14871 GCA_038088735.1 Panulirus argus | reverse complement strand
AAAGTGTATAAAAAAAAAAAATTATATATATATATATATATATATATATATATATATATATATATATATATATATATACCTTAGTCTAAGCCATTATATCGACCACTACGAGCGGAAAATAAACAGCTGGGTTGGCTGTGGACCGACTTTCACAACTATGATTCGAACCTATGCGCTTGACCCCGGGCGACCGGCATTTTGTTTCCCTCTCTTAAGCAGCTGCTGCTTGAAAGCGCCATTAGCAGCTTCTCCTCGGCACCGTGACAAATGTATAGTCTCCATCATTCTCCTCATAATCAAGTGATCGTATTCTAAGAGTCTAAACCCATGATCACGCGATCATCATGCCCAAGTGGAGCCATAATCTGGAGAGCGAACAACTTTTCCAGTGGTATTACCCAACACAAGACGTCACGGCTGTGCTCAGTGGTGGACCGGTGGAGGGTAGGCTTGGATCTTGTGGGCGTGGAGAATCAATATGATTCACACAACATCAGCTACAGCCAGTGACTGGGTGACTAAGGCACTGTTAGAGGGAACTATACTAGCGTTACCCATTGTTAGAGGTCTGGGGTTTTGGAGGTCCGGCCTCTACAGTTTCACAGCTTCTGACTGTGTGTTTATGGTGGGCCGGTCGATCCACAAATGAAATGACTGGCTGGCAATCATTTGCATCTGCCATGGAAAGATTCTGTTGTCTAACTCGCCTCTGTGCACCCGACGGCCTGAACTTCTTTGGTCTCATGTTCCCAATTATAATTATGCTGAAAAGAAAAGAATAACCACAATAAGATGCCATAATCAAAATGATTTAGTTGTAACAAAACTCTCTACAGTCGAGGAATAGATTCTTATGCCTCTGGTATTATTGTACATTTTACCTATTGACAACACTAGGACCCTGATTCCTCAATCAAAGAATAAAGTATTAAAACTGAAACTGTCACATACACTCACACACACGAAATAAACATTACTTGGCTACACCCACAAAAGGTTACACTACGAATGAAATGTCACCGTTGGTGAGGTTGCATCACTTGAAGTATAGATTCATGAAAAAAATTTTCACTCAAAAGAGTCTACATCTCCCTGCTATTGGAAGTAGCGCAGCCTGGGACGCGGAAGCCTTTAGAAAAGTCATGGTAACATAAGGACTTTTTCATAGAAATTGCTCCCGTGGTACCTATCAATAAATAAATACACATGAAATTTTTGGAAAAGTATGCAATCCACTTAATTTTTGTGGGTTCTGTTCGATTCTAAGACAATATCTCCATTTTTTTTTTCTTACACTTTATAATCAAAGGCCATTGAGGTGAATAATTACCTGACCTTAAGTCCAGCAACGTAACTGCGACTCCACCCGACTAAAAACGTAACCAGATATTCCTCGCCCTCACCACGTTACACTCACTGGTCAATACACCTCTCCGTACGTCAAGAAGACTGACGCTATTTTACTAGGATTTTTTTCCTTACTCCACCCAGGATTGATTCCCTGGTTGTAATGTTTCTTTCAAACAGTTCATTATACAGTGCAACCACAACTAATTAACTTGACAAGGAAGATGTACGTGAACTGAGTTGTAAATGGTGGATACTGAACGAGAGAATGTTATAACACAAGTTTCGACAAAATACCTAGAGTATCAGTGTCGTATTTGTTGACCCATTCAACGTTGGTCCTCGAACTATAGCGACACGACCACAGGTTTCCTCGGAAGAGACTTGACTGACTTGTTGCTGGAGTGAAGATGGAGATTTCTTCAGTCTTGGCGTTGATTGGAGGGTCAGGCATGGGGGATGGAAGAGGTTGGGAGGGTTTTGGAGGGAGTGGGGATGGGGGGTTGTCTGAGGAGAAGAATAGTAGGAAATGGGAAGTATTGAAAAAGTATAAAAGACTCCGGGATCAACCAGAGAACTACATTGTTCATAGTAAAAAGTTAAAGTCTCTCTTTCTGAGTTAGAGGTCTTAGTCGTCAGACTTTTGTCACATATTGATGTTTTATGCAACTAAGCTGCTGCGGTCCAGATAACCATCTTTTTGTCAAAAAGAAGCACATGAGTACCATACAATAAAAAGGATCATCTAAATGTCTTAATAAACCTACCAAACTCTCCTGCAAATGGGCCAAAGTCCGTAACTGGGATGGGTCTGCCAAGATTTCATGTTGTGGAATCAGTTGATCACCAAGATTACCAGTAAGGATCTCCGCTTCCTTGCGATTGCGTTCACCAACCTGTTGGGGTTTAAAAACAACTGTCAAAAGCGTTAAGATGTAATTCACCTATGATTTATGCTGCATCATAATGAGTGATTCATTACTATCAATGATTTATATGATTTATGAACATATAAAATATATCATTTCTGACAACTGATAATGAATAACATTAAAGAAATTTTGCTATAAAAGTTGTACTTCAAGGTGCATTTTGGGTGAAGTAAAAATACATAATAACCATCACATAGTAACCACCAGAGTGAAAGCTTCAAAACCGTCACTCAGGGGACAACATCATTATCCCTCAACTATTCATGTATTTATAACTCCTGGGGTGAGTTATGTATGTTATATCAAAGGTGAATGAATACCTAAAAACAAATTACACAGATCTCAGTATCTCCACATCAGTGACCAAGTACTCCTCTGTATAAAGCAGGCCTAAACTCACATAATCTTATGTTGCAGTTATCCTCTGAAAGTCATATATACATTTATATTCCTACACAACTCTAAATTTCAAGAACTGTTTCAGTACGCTACATGAATAAAAAAAATTTTAAGTCTTCATACAGACATTAATAAAATAGCACCAAACATCCCTTAGCGTAACCAAGAAGAGTCAAACAGTACCAGTAATATAGACGTCTATTATACATATATAAAAATTTGGAAGAACATCCTTCAGTACATCCACTCACACAGGATGAATGTGAAAACCCTAATGTTCTTCAGTAGATAGCAGGTGCTTTGTACAAGGCCCCATGCCAGGAAAAATATTTCATATCATTATCATCAATGTATTTACAGAAAAAGGCTCACACTTGTGGGGTTCCACTTGTTACTTTAACATTAACTTTACACATTCCATTACATAACCAGTACCAACTGATCAACAAATTCCCAAGGGAACATCGAACCGCTGGATGAGCTGTGAACCAAAGTCCCTTGTCCATAACTTAAACATACACACACACATACAAACACGAGACGGGGCCCCATAAGTGCAGAATTCCCTCCCCATACTATACAAATAAGTAATCATAAGCATATATAAATATAACAGTGAGAGGAGTGAAGAAAAAAGGAGTGATTGCTGGGTAGCACTGAGTGAGTGCCATATAGTAATATTTGCTATCATCAGTGCAGATATCACCTACCTCCTCAGGATTTTCATCTCCTTCAATGCTGCACTCAGAAGATACTCCTGCCTGAAGTGCTCTCCAGTTTGGTAAATCTCTGAGAGCAAGAATGGAAGAAATAAGAATGAATATGTAGCAAGGGGGTAAGATTCTACATCTTTTATTAGCTTTTGTGAAATATCATGAAAGAATTCAGATTAAGATTAAAACAAACTTACCTTAGGAATCTACTAATATCCTCATCTTTAGCCCAGGTGGCAGAAATAATCCTCTTGTCTTCAGAGTCTGGCTGTGTTATGCCTCGGTATGCTGCTTGGCAAGTCTCACGGTAGTTCATGAGTGTGTTGCACATCATGGACACAAAGTGATCAGCATAGAATGGAAGGGCTCCTAGCAGCCATCTTAGCTCCTCAATGCTCTGCCACACAGTGATGCTGCTCTACGATACAAGAGGAACACCATAAATTTCTAAGATATGATTCCACACAAATTTTCAGCTCATTTATTATGGCAGCAGTTCAAATGGTTTTGCAGGCAAACATAAATGGCAGCAGTTCAAATGGTTTTGCAGGCAAACAACTCTTAAATTCAAGAATACTTTCTGAAACTTCAGTTTTCCTAGACATAAGACACCAGTAATTTCAATCAGAAGCTTTTCACTCAACATTTGACAACTACATTATACAATCTTAATTCTGGAAACTCCTAAACTTGTCCAAGCTTTCTAACAACAATACGTTAGGCATATGACAATCTTGTGTCTTTAAATGATATGAAAAATTCAGCCCACTCATTACTACACTCTTCATGTAATGTAATGTCAAAATTGAGAGCATACCCTTACTAAAATGCTAGCTTTTAAAATTCTGACTGCATGATTATCATTTTTGCTATCTTAAATGTCAACATTTTCATGCTATCCTTTTCATTCTACTTCTACTAAGGCTCTCCCATGATCTCTATTGTTATGCATAACATTTTCTATATCTCATCAAAGTTGTGAATACAGAAAACTGCAAAATTTTTCAGTTTCACACAATTCATACTTTCAATAACTCTGCTAAAATATCTCAAACATACTGAGATTGATGTATTACTTCAGAAGAAAAAAGAATTTCTATATCTTCCACAGTTTTTTTTTTCTTCACTGAAAACCATACTGCAAGCATCTTAGTGGACTGCCATACTTTCTTACATCCCAACTCTCCTTTAGAAAGTGCCATTTTTCATTTCTCTATCCTTTACTGTCTCCTCTAACTTTTACCTTCTCTTTATTTCATACCTAAAAGCATGAGTAATTCAGTCTTACCTGTAACAGAGGCCTGGTGACTTTCAAGCTCTTGAGAAGATTGGGCTCTTTGCATGTGCGCCACTGATCGAGGGCTTTAGTAGCCTGCTCTAGCCTTGCTGCAGTTTCCACATGTAACTGTGCTAAGAAGGCATCCTTAATGTAGTCCGTGATGAAAACATACAATGTGCAGTGCGTCCTGGATGTAGGGGTATAAACAGTAATCTACAATGATTAAAAGCTTCAGGCAAATAATAAGAGCGCTTGGTTATACATCATATGTGAATAAGCAAGGGATCTTGTAAATCATAAAACAATTGTCTTATACATAATTCTCCAAAATTGGATAACTAAAGAACAAAATTATGGTCTAAAATTGAATAAACAACAAAGATTATGGTCTAAAATTGAATAAACACCAAAGATTAAAGAATTAGTGCAATCATACTGAAAAACTGAAGAACACTTAAGCCAGTAACCTGTTTGATTCTAAACGCATGATAATTTGTGAGTTTAACGCAAAAATAAGTAGAAAAGAATGGTAAAAAAAATCATGGAAACATATTCAGTAAGTACTTCCTTTAAAAGAGGTGCTGCACAACATAAATTATGATTACTAGAAACTTGAAAACAATAAGTGACTAAATGAAAACTGATGTGTTCCTAGTCTAGGCACATGTAAAGAATCATTCATATAAATAATCAAAATAAAAACAAATAAAGAAAAATGTCCAGAGAAATTCAATTATGATGGAGACCATGGAAGTGTAAAAAACCTCTAGTCTCAGTAAGATCACTTCACAATGAAAACCTCACATGGAAGGATGGGATGATCTGAGGGAATATTTCTATGCTATAAACATATGATCTCCAATTAAGCAATGTCATCAGCCCAGATATTTAAGTGCTTGTTATCCACCTGACTTGCAGTTTCTATTTGCCTTGCCTAATCTTATTATCTATTTCACAAGCTATATCTTTTTTCTTTACGCCCTTTCCTCATGTCTTCTCTTCAATTCTTTTTAATTCTGCTTCATGAGTTTTACTATGCTTTTATCTTAATCTCCATAAGTCCATTGAATCTCTTTTCCTGAGACAAATTAAAATATCTAAAACCTTCATGCTTTATCTAAAATGCATATTTTTCAAGTCACCATCCTCCGGGGAAAAAAATTAATAAATTAATCGATAAAAAAAATTCACCTAATATGCAAATAGGTAAATAAAAAAATTATGCAAATAAAAAATAATAATAATAATATAAAGTAATAAAAATGAATTCAAGCAACAAAAGATTACCAGGTTCTTTCGAGGCAGGTTGTGATAGTGGGAGATGTCAGACACTCACATGGCAGTAAGGTAAAAGTTAGAAGGCATGCAGACAATAATAACAGTTACATCAACTTTTACAGATGATTCCTTTGAACAACAATGCCTCAGCTTTCTGATATAATTCATTTTTACTAATGAACAAAACAGAATTATCTCCAATGACAGACTAGAAATATGCTGTTCATTCTTCTTACCCTAACTAAAACCGTTAGGTATGACAAGGAATTCTATTAGAAGTACTGTATCCTTGACCATCATACATGACACATGACTGAAGATTTAAAAGTGCTCATTGGAATCTAAGCAATGGAGATGGAGTTTTTTGAAAATTGATGTGGAAAAGGCAGCTAATGCATGACATTGTAATGATCAAACTCAAACACGCTACTTGAAGTGGGTTTTTTATGAGTATTCGGTTGAAAACACTTTACTTACCCAGGTGAACATCCAAGGGCATCTTCTATCTCTCTAATGAAAGACTGGAGAGGGTTGAATATTGCAGTTATGTTGTGAGGTGAAGCTGGACAGACTAAAGACTTCTCGCTGATAGTCTTATTCTTGTCACAAGTGCTACTACTGGTATTTCCATCTGCAATATATAAAATGGAATCATTCTATTTTCACACACAGTATCAGTCATCTATGTAAGTATTGTCATGTCCTATGGAATCAATGCTAAGTTTTTTGTCTTACTTATGTTCTCTTTGGCCAAATTCATGCAGTAGCTCTGTTTAGTGGTTTCCCATTTATACTGAAATTCCATTATACATCTACATCAATGAACAATATAACCAAAAAGTGTACTAAGAAGTGGCAAGATGCTCCACCTTACTTTGACATAAATTAGTGTCATGAACTCTGCTTCATTCTATCAATGTATTCCCTTATATTAAGTCTAAGCAACACAACTCAACAACTCAGTAGAAAATGTCAAGGTATATGCACCTATTACTGTTTTTTGCATTTCTCAATCTATTAGCTTTCACAACCATATTAAAAAAAATTTTTAATACACGGCACCAAACATTGCCTACAGTGAAATGATAACTAATGATCCCTCCATTCTGTCATAACTGGAAAAAAAATTACAACTTCCCACCTGTAACAGACAAACCAGCATCTGGTCCATCTCCACCTTGCCCTGCTGCTTGCTCCATGAGGTAAGAGTTCATGGTCATAGCATGGTATGAAGCTTCAAACTTGAAGAGAGAGTAGGCTTTTGCCCTAAGAAGAGAAAACACAAACATCAAAAATAGTCTGGACAGTTTTTATTCATTCGTAAGGTGAAGTTTAACCACAAGTAGATTCTGATAATGCATCTACAAATAAACAAAATAAAGCATTAAAATGACAATTCAGTATCAAACTGTCTTCATATGAATCAAACTGGTTAAGCTTCTCTTCAACTATGAGTGGAAAAAGTGTTTTCATCCACAAAAAAAATCAGTAAAAGGTAAAGGCTTTAAACAGAGTGCAATGCATGTACAGAACTGCACATGGTGACATATAGCAACAAAAATGTCCTTGGATAAACAGCATGAAAATCATAAATACATAATCTTAAACTCCTCTCAGAGAAAAAGACATAGACACAAGGAATACACAATTATAGTTTCACATAAGAACAAACCTGGGTGTGCGTTTCTTGGTGAAGAATGATGAAAGATCTGTAGCAGTTTCAGTGAATGCTGCTGGGGCTTGCTGTTGGCTAGTGCCCAACTGACTAAGGTCAAGGTACTCACTCAACATGACCTGAAGCTGTGGAGAGGACACCAAATTTTAATTATGGATTCATCTCTTAATGTATTCAAGTATTTCTAGTACATCTCCTCCTACTCTCAATGAAAGATGGTGCAAGAAAATTGAGACAGAAACACTTGAAACATTTTCCATAAGGTGGATGTAATCTTAGGAAAGTGGATGAACTGAATGATAGGGAAATCTAATGTAGTCAGCTATAACAAAAGAAATGGGTTAAAAAAAAACACGATACCATAATAAAAGGTGGCAGAAACATATAGATAAAACTGATGTACTGTGAGTAGTATGAAACCAAGATATATAACAGTTCTAAAGACACAGTGGAAAAAAAAGCAAGCTAATAGGTGTAAAAAGATTTAATAATTGAGGTATGTGTAAGATGTTGTGCATGAACAACACAGTGCATAATGGTAAGGAGCAATAATATACTTCTATGTAAACATTAATTATAAAGCAGTTACTTAGAGTCTATGATATAACTCAGGATATGGATCATTTTTGGAAGGTCACACAAAAGTTGAAAAGTGAAGAGAAAGACCCACTAAATTTGGTGTTACATTAACCTCAGATCAAATAAACTAGCTACATAAAGATCTATTTCATGTGATGTTTACTTGTCATCAAATAATGAAAACTGCAACTATGATACATACTGCAGCCTGAACTTTTGACCAAACATCAGGCATTGTGTAGAGATGTAATTCAATTCCATGTTTATCAGCTGAGGCACGCATACTGACAAGGACAGACTGGTGAGCTGCAACTACCAATCGGAACTGCTCAAACACAACCTGTGAAATATCAGTTCGTCAGAAAATGTACAATACACTAAGCAGTTTTTAATGTACAAATTATGATGAGAGCACTGCTTTAGGATATGAAATACTTTCAGTTTTACCTGGAGCAGTTCCTGTAATAACTTTGCTTCCCGAGAGTCAGCCTTCAAGTAAGCCAGGCCGGTTACTGGTGGATCATCTGGTGGTGCAGGAGGATGATATTCTACAATCTGTTGTGTTGTTCTTTGAATGATTATGCCAAGCTCTTTTTGCATTCGTCGCTTAATTGTCTGTTAGGAAAAATTGAAGAAAGGGTGAATTCTTTTCATTACATTGCACATTCTATACTACTTCTGTTGCCATTTGTTAATACTAATACCACAGGAATGGGATTAATTGCAAAAGGTTACCTGTCTCAAAAGATGTCTTTTTGTCAAACAATTCATTAAATTTGTTATAGCTACCTAAGTAATAATGTATTTCTTTATTTTCATGGTTCTAGTGCATAACTCCAAGACAGTTACAAAATGGGTATGCTCAAGAGAGGCTTTTATTCGTTTGCTACTGATGCTATGTTGTTGGGAAGGAGGAGGTAATTATGTATAAAACAAATCCATGCAAAATCTATTTGTGTTAAGTTTTCTATATTATGTAACTTCTGCAAAATGTGACAGGATGCAAGGGTGGTGTATGGTATGAGGATGGTTTTAAGTTTATTTGATGTGCTAGAATAAGAGCTTTAAGTTTGTTTGATGTGCTAGAATAAGAGCTTTAAGTTTGCTTCATGTGCTAGAATAAGAGCTTCACCTCAACTGCATCTGGCAACTTTCCTAAAAGTGCAAGGCACTCCACAAGTATTGCCGTGAAATGCCTGGAGTTGGCTTCCGGATCACTACTACTGACATCCTCCTGTAAACTTTCTCCATCTGCTAATCCCCTGTTGATAAGAAAAAAAAAATCATAAAACCTGTTTTATCTTAATAATGTAAGCCTCTTCTTATACTGAGAGCAGGATGGTACAGTCAAAGTCTTCCCAAAACAAAATGATTATCAAATATTTATGCAATCTCTATCAATGGACAAGAATAACGTACTTAAAGAGAGTAAAGTGGCTCAAAAGATACGGTTGGATAGGAGGTATTTAAGGATTCTAAGTAGATGATTGAATTCTAGCAACTGATTTCTCGCATCATTTGGCTTCATGTAATTATCATATCAATTGTGATGAATCTAATTTTACTCACTTAATTTTATTTGGTGTGGTCATCATTTCAAGAAGATTTCTGCGAGCTTTATCAGATTTCCCAGTTCCAAGACTAGCACGGTCTGAACCAGCACGTGTAAGGGTATTGGTAGAGTCTCGGCCCGAACCCTGACGTCTCAATGCTAACACCTCCTTCGTCCATCGTTGGTAAAGGTGTTTGTGCAGTTCCTCTATTAGAGCTTCATGGAGTTTCTAAGTGACACACACCCAAAAGAAATGTTTAAATCAACTTAACATCCAACATATATCCAGGTCCTAAGCTATAACAGGAAATCACTGTTATTAGCCTGAATATTGCCACCCCCTAAGGTTACTAAAGGTCCTTGAGGCTAATAACAGGTGTGTTTACGTTGGAGTAAGCAAAAACACCACCTCTGAATCAGATTACAGTTTGATATAAAAAAGGGACTAGTGAGAACATCATTAGACAACTGTGTCTCAACTAGTGAGAACATCATTAGACAACTGTGTCTCAGACAAAAACAAGATACTAGGAGAGGTACTGGACAGATGGTGTTCAACTGAGGGGAGGTTACTAGAAAGACCATGAATGTTGGTGTATAGAAAAAGAGGAAGGTCTTACAGAGAGGGAAAAGTCATGGGAGGGGCCTGTACTACTACTGCTTGAGCCCTCCCTCTCATTGGCAGTAGAATCAGGCTGAAACCCAGAGATTCTTAGCACCCCATGATGACTAGGACTAGGGGCCACAGATTTGACCGACACTGTCATCATGTTGCTTATAAATGTTAGAGCAGACAGGAATTGACAAGAGTACTCATGTGAAAAAATAATGATAATAAGCAAGGTAAAATTAGATGTGTGGTGCTTGTAAGAAGAAAATGGCAGGACTACTCCAATAGTCCCATTTTGATGAGACAGGAGGTAAGACCAGCAATCCTGATATGGAGAGTGTAGGATGGTTCCAGGCACTACTTTAATGCTCCTCAGTCAGGACGGTAGTACCACCCTGGGCGGCTGTTGTCAACAACCTACTACCAAATGGGTTACTCCAAGAGTAGGGGATGGGATAATCTTTGAGTTAGCTGGGGTATTGGGAGGGGCCAATACACTGTCAGCTGAGAAGTCTAGTCAGAGGATTATAACTAAATTTGCAGGGGTCATGGGAGGGGCCATTACTCTACTACCCGAGCCCTCCCTCTCGCTAGCAGCAGAGTCATATATACATATATATATGCTTATTATCACTTCCCCTTTTGCCCCCTTCACCAATGTTTCCATTTGTCTGGGCTGACATATAGCGTATAATTATGAAGGTAATAATAATGGAATTGATTTCATATACAATTAGTAAAAGCTTAATAACAGAATCTGATGATCCAAAAACACAATTTTCACATCAGAATCCTTTTCATCAAGAAAAATATTTACTGCACATCTACCAATTATACAAAATTTCATTACTGTATATCTCAAATCATCATCTTTTTATTTAAATCGTGTGTGAAGATTACAATAAACAACAACAGTACCTCTTTCCTTGCATGCAAGTCTGTGTTAACATCTTTCAAAGCCTCTACCATCTTCAGGTCTGTCCCAAGGCGGTTGAGGGAGGTCACTAATAACTGTGTAGCGTGTAGATAGTGCTTCTTATTGACATAGCTCCCAACTCGCTCACCAACATCTCGCACTTCATCACTAGAAAAGATTTTATGACGGTAAATAAGACATATCTAAATCTAGCAACTATGCAACATTTCTTATTAAAGAAACAGGTGGCTTCAGTTGTAAAAATGGCCACCATCTCTCTTCAAATGGTCTTTTTTTTTTCATCAAAATTACACTGCAACTTTAGTGAACTGTCAAATAATATCATTACATTCCCAATTATTCTTTAAAACTATTATTTCTTGTATTTACAATTTACAGTTTTCCCTAAAATCTTTACTTTTGTGCAAAGTACCATATGTTTTCCTACTTCCATTTTCCTGATGAATATTTCTGCTCCAGGGACCTTCATTTTTGTTTAACATTCTTAACAGAAGCACAAACAGAAGTCATAAAGTAGATCAGTTCTAAGACAACCACATAAACATGCAGAATTCTTCAGAAAATAACGCAAATTATACCAATATGTGTTTAACATAAAATGAAGTGATTGGATGCCAAAATATCTGGAGACATTTTGTATGTACAGTACTTCAACATCATACTCTAAGATGAACAATCTGCAAACACAAACAAGATAGATGTGACATAAAACTGTAATATTACTCATTAAATAAACATTTCTCTATTAGCAAAAGGACAGTACAATAATCATTGCTAGAATAACCATTGCAATCTCTACTAACACTAAAATCTTGGATAACTAAAGCTCAAGGTAAGATTATTAAGTTACAAAAGCTGATGCAATATATAAAATCATATTACAAAAAGCCCTGCAGCTTAAGGATACAACATTACAAGATAAGTACTTGAATAACAACAAATTAATACAAACACTCACATCTGCTCCAGCAAAAGCATGACATGTTTGTGTTCAACACCTTCTAACCAACGCTCTTTCAATTCATCACGCTTACAATGCAGAAGACGCTTGCATGCTGCCAAGTTATCTTTGATGGTGCGGATGCGCTTACGAGCCTCCGCAAGTCGACCAGACACCTCTCCAAAGATCTAGAAGGTACAAATATGAGTAAAAAAAAGAAAAACTAAAGTTTTTGATCCCTTCATCATCTTTACTTTTTTCCATCTTATTGCCTGCGTCACCAAATATACACTAATGTTAATAGAAACTATTCTCCTCGAGCATAATGAATGGATAGAAACAAAAATAAATATATCCTCTACTGTACACCACCAAACTGCCTCCTAAGAAATTATATTCTCTTTCATCATGGAAGGAGAGAGGATGTATTCATACTGGGTACATCTACCTGCATAACATCCTTAAGAGACTGGTCATGGCTAGTAATGAACTGATCAAGGCGCTGATCACTTTTGCGGTACTCCCTCTCTAGTCGAGCCTTTTCTCGATCTCTCTGTTCATTACTTTCACTTGCAGATAATGTCCGGATCACTGACATCAACAACCCACTCTGTAAAATGAAAGTTTAATGAACAGTACAAGAAACTCAACACATCTAGCATTCCATCTTTACCACAAAAAGTTCAAAATTGTTAAAAAATTTTTAAAAAAAATAAATAAATATACACGTCATAGATTTTTTCTTTTACATATAAAGAAAGAAGCATATTCTCTACTAAATCACTCATGTTCTCTAAGTTATCAATATGTTTTCAGATATCCTTGACTATTTTACTTATTCACTGTTAAATTATGTACCATAAACACTTTCTGTGACAATTTATCCAACCCTGCTGGAGGTAAACAAGAAAAGAAGTAACTGCAAAATGACTTGTATGCTCACTTTCAGCTTTGCTACCAGCACTTTTGTGGTATACACCAGGCATCTGCAAGTCACAAACGCATATTTTCTTTAAAAATTAAACTTTTTCTATACCCTAATATAAAACACTTTTTTAAGCCTCTTCACCCTATAATTTCTCTTTCTTTCCCAACCCACTTTACCTTCCTGCAATCAACATAAAACTAATATCCTTAGAGAGTAATAATACTTTAAAGGACTGAAACTTCCTGTTAGATTCTGAACATGCTTTTAAGGATAAAAACAGGAAATATGTACAGTTTGTGGCCATAGGAAGGACACTATCAGAATCCCTTCTGTGGCATGCACAAATGAACATGTCTCATCCTGCAATAAGAAGGTGTTGATCTAAATATTAATGGTACATATTTAGAGACATCTCAGCTCCTATGTCTAGAAAACTACGATTAAGTTGTTTATACTTTTGTTAACTTCTTGAATCTTATTATGGATGGTCCCAACCACAGGATATCCAAACAAACATGCACTTCCTTAATAATGAAGGACATTAGTCATTACTAGACTCATCTCTCACCCCAAGTAAGTTCACTATTTTTCTGTATTCTTGAGTAATTTAAATTATCATTATACAATACATTTTTCCTCTCCTTTATAAACCTTAAAACTATTAGGTTATCATATGATAAGAAATAATGATGCTACTCCAAAATCCACAATCAATTCCCAACTTCTGTACCAAACAAGAAATACATATGAATATTACAAACATCCCATATACTCATAAATTACCGTTTTCCATTCCCTTACCCTGTAAGTAGAGAAAATTTGATAAAATCAATAAAAAATTCTAGGCTAAACGAGAAAGTTTCCCTCAGCTTTACCCTAGCGAGGAGATATGGACTAAAGCTGATAAGCTTAACCATGTCCATTACAAAAAGCACGAGTCCCTCATAACCTCAAAAAGAATTATTCAAAAACTGTTATAAGTCTAGTAATTATTTACGAATTGTCTGATCTGGTTATCCTTAATTGATTTACCAGATGGGAAATGTTGTTGTTCCTGAAGTAAACCACATACATTATATCGTAAAATAATTTGAAATATCAATAAAAACATGGGAGACTAGGGTCACGAATGATGCTGACAAAATTCTAAATCATTCTTCTCCAAGATGTCATTCTTAGCATATCGACGTATAATTTCCATGTCTTCATAAATATTACATATACATTGTATTACAGTTGCATACCGACTCCTTAGGGGGTTGTTTGCCCGCTCTGGCAGGTCGCTGGGGCGTTCCTGTCTCTGCCATCTTTGTTGACTGTTCGAACACCTTCAATCATCTGATATCAATAAACCTTTCATTTATCTCAAGCTCATATTTTTCCATCATTATCAACATCTACTATATATATAGATAAGTCTCATAAGAAAACTTTATATCATATCATATCGTCTTTTAGTACTAAGTCCAAGATATTCAACAGAATTCCAAGGTACTGGTATCTTTCAATGTAATCGGACAGTGATGTAAATAGTGTATCTTAGGGGCTACGACCCCATCCCATGTGTCATTTTTACCATTCCGTACTTATTTTCTATCGTTCTCATATCTATCTGTCTATCTATGTCTATCATTCTATCTATATATTTATCTATATATCCATCTCTCTCTCTCTCTCTCTCTCTCTCTCTCTCTCTCTCTCT
>JAYMFT010062103.1:0-14871 GCA_038088735.1 Panulirus argus | reverse complement strand
CGAAAAAAAAAAAAACGCAATATGTGTCAAACCAGTGAAGGATAAAACATGCAATATGAGAGTGTCAGGAACCATTGAACGATAGAACTGTGCAATATGAGTGTGTCAAATACCTGTGAGGTATAAATCTGAATACAAGATGAGAGCGTGTGAAATACAAGTGAGGTATAAACCTCAAAACAATGAAACCTTGTGAAAAAACAGTTAGGGATAAACTTAATTTTATACATGAAATTGTGTGAGATACCATTTAACGAAAAACTCAATACAATATATGTCAGAAACCATTGAAATATGACACATGCAATATGATTGCGTCAAAAACCAGTGAACGATAAAACTGAACGCAGTGAAGGATCAAAGTCATATAATATGTGTCAGCATCCAGTGAACAATAACACTCAATGTAATATGTGTCAAAAACCAGTCAGGTATAAAACTCATGCAATATGAGAATGTGTCAGCAACCAGTGAATGACAAAACTCAATGCAATATGAGTGTGTCAGAAACCAGTGAAGGAAAAAACTCATGCAATATGAGTGTCAGCAACTTGTGTGTCGGAATCATTGAACGATGAAACAATGCAATATGAGTGTCAAATATCTGTGAGGTATAAACATCAATGCAATATGAGAGCGTATGAAAAACAAGTGAGGTATAAACCTGAAAACAATATGACACTTTGTGATAAAACAGCTAAGGATGAAACCAGTTAACGAAAAAACTCAATACAATATGAGTGTGTCAGGAACCAGTGAAAAATATCTCATGCAATATGAGACTGTGTCAGTAACCAGTGAACGATAAAACAATGCAATATGAGTGTGTCAAGAATCTGTGAGCGTATGAGAAACCAGTGACGGATAAACCTCAAAACAATTTGAGACCTTGTGAGAAGACACTTAGGGATAAACCTAAATTCAATAAGAAATTGTGAGAGAAACCAGTCAGGAATAAGCGTAAATAAAATATGTGTTAGAAACCAGTCAGAGATAAGCATCAATTCAAAAATGAAAGTTTGCGAGAAACTAGGGGGGAATAAACCTCAAAATAATATGAGACTACGAGAAAAATGTGAGGGAAAAACCTCTACACAATTTAGTAGTAAATAAAGAACCACTGTGGGATAAACCTCAATAACGGTTAAAACTCAATGCCGTATGAAAGTGTGTCGAGAACCAGTGAAAGATAAAACTGAATGCAGAATGATGGTTTCAAAAAGCAGTAAACGATGACACAATGCAATATAAGTGTTTAAGAAACCAGTGAAGGATAAATCTCATTGCAATATGAGATTGTGTCAGAAACCAGTGAACGATTACAATCAATGCAATATGAGTGTGTCAGAAACCATTAAAGGATAAAACTCTTGCAATATGAGAAGGTGTCAGGAACCAGTGAACATTAAAATTAATGCAATAGGTGTGTCAGATACCAGTGAAGGATAAAACTCATGCAATTTGAGAGCGTTCCAGAAACTAGTGAACGATAACACTCAATGCAACATGTGTCAGTAACCAGTGAAGGATAAAACTCATATAATATGAGTGTCAGAAACCAGAGAACAATAACACTCAATGTTATATGAGTGTCAGAAACCAATATGAGAGTGTGTCAGGAACCATTGAACGACAAAACTCAATGCAATATGAGTGTGTCAGAAACTAGTGAAGGATAAAACTCATGCAATATGAAATTATGTCAGAAACCAGTGAACGATAACACAGTGCAATATGTGTGTCAGAAAGCAATGAAGAATAAAACTCATACAAAATGAGAGTCTGTCAGGAACCAGTGAACGACAAAACTCAACGCAATATGAGTGTGTCGGAAGCCAGTGAACGATAGCACTCAATGCAATATGAGGGTGTCAGGAACTAATGAAGTATAAAATTTATGCAATATAAGAGTGTTTCAGAAACCAGTGAACAAAAAAAAAAGCAATATGAGGGTGTCGAAAACCAGTGAAGGATAAAACGCAATATGAGAGTGTGTCAGGAACCATCGAACAATAAAACTGTGCAATATGAGTGTGTCAAATACCTGTGATGTATAAAACTGAATACAAGATGAGAGCGTGTGAAATACAAGTGAGGTATAAACCTGAAAACAATATGACACCTGAAAAAACAGTTGGGGATGAACTTAAATTCAACATGAAATTGTGTAAGATACCATTTAACGAAAAAACTCATTGCAATATGAGTGTGTCAGGAACCAGTCAGGTATAAAACTCATGCAATATGAGAATGTGTCAGCATGAGTTTTATCCTTCACTGGTTCCTGATATATTACAGTGTTATCATGTAATATGAGATTGTGTCAGTAACCAGTGAACGATAAAACTGAATGAAATATGAGTGTGTCAAAAATATGTGAGGTGTAAACTTCCATACAATATCAGAGCATTCGAGAAACCAGTGAGGGATAAACCTCAAAACAATATGACACCTTGTGAGAAAACACAGGGATAAACCTAAATTCAATATGAAATTATGTGAGAAACCAGTCAGGAATAAACGTCAATGAAATATAGGTGTGCTAAAAACCAGTTAGGGATAAGGATCAATACAATATGAAAGCTTGTGAGAAGCCAGAGAGGAATAAACGTCAATACAATATGAGACTGCGAAAAACGTGAGGGATAAACCTCTACACAATTTAGTAGTAAATAAAGAACCACCGGGGGATAAACCTCAATAAAGGTGTGTCGGAAACCAGTGACATAAAAGTAAATGCAAAATTAAAGTTTCCGAAACCAGTAAACGATGACACTCAATGCAATATGAGTGTGTCAAGAACCAGTGAAGGATAAAACTCAATGCAATATGACAAGGTGTCAGAAACCAGTGAACGATAACAGTCAATGCAATATGAGTGTTAGAAACAATTGAAGGATAAAACTCATGCAATATGAGAGTGTGTCTGGAAACAGTGAACATTAAAATTCAGTGCAATATGTGTATCAGAAACCCGTGAAGGATAAAACTCATGCAACATGAGAGCGTGTCGGAAACTTGAGTGTCACAAACCTGTGAAGGATAAAACTCATGGAATATGAGAGTGTGTCAGTAACTAGTGAATGATAACACTGTAATATATCAGGAACCAGTGAAGGATAAAACATGCAATATGAGAGCGTGTCAGGAGCCTGTTAATGATAAAATTAGAGGCAATATAAGTGTGCCAGATACCAGTGAAAGATAAAACTCATACAATATGGGAGTGAACGATAACAATGCAATATGTGTCAGAAACCAGGGAAGGATAAAACTCATACAATATGAGACTGTCAGAAACCAGTGAACGGATAAGCTTAATGCAATATGAGTGTGTCAGAAACCAGTGAAGGAGAAAACTCATGTAATATGAGTGTCAGTAACCAGTGAACAATAACACTCAATTTAATATGTGTCAGAAACCAGTCAAGTTTAAAATTCATGCAATATGAGAGTGTGTCAGAAACCAGTGAACAACAAAATTCAATGCAATATGAGTGTCAGAAACCAGTGAAGGATAAAACTCATGCAAAATGAGAATGTCAGACAACCAGTGAACGATAAAACAATGAAATATAAGTGTGCCAGAAACCAGTGAAGAGTAAAACTCATGCAGTGAACGATAACACTCAATGCAATATGAGTTTGTCAGAAACCAGTGAAGTATAACACATGCAATATGAGAGTGTGTCAGAAACCAGTGAACGATAAATCTCAACGCATTAGGAGTGTGTCAGAAACCAGTGAAGGATCAAACTTATGTAATATGTCAGTGTGTCAGCATCCAGTGAACAATAACACTCAATGTAATATGAGTGTGTCAGAAACCAGTCAAGTATAAAACTCATGCAATATGAGAGTGTGTCAGAAAAAGTGAACGACAAAACTCAATGCAATATCAGTGTGAAGTATAAACATCAATAAAATATGAGAGCGTGTGAAAAACAAGTGAGGTATAAACCTTAAAACAATATGACACCTTGTGAGAAAGCGGTTAGGGATGAACCTAAATTCAATATGAAAGTGTGAGAAACCAGTTGACGAAAAAAGTCAATACAGTATGAGTGAGTCAGGAACTAGTGAAAGATATAACTCATGCAATATGAGACTGTGTCAGTAACCAGTGAGCGATAAAACTCAATGCAATATGTGTCAAGAATCTGTGAACGTGTGAAAAACCAGTGACGGATAAACCTCAAAACAATTGACACCTTGTGAAAAAACACTTAGGGATAAACCTAAATTCAATAAGAAATTGTGGGAGAAAGCAGTGAGGAATAGACGTCAATAAAATATGTGTTAGAAACCAGTCAGGGATAAGCATCAATACAAAAATGAAAGTTTGCGAGAAACCAGGGGGGAATAAACCTCAATATAATATGAGACTACGAGAAAAATGTAAGAACCACTGGGGGATAAACCTCAATAAAGGTAATAACCCAATACCATATGAAAGTGTGTCGAGAACCAGTGAAAGATAAAACTGAATACAAAATGAGGGTTTCAGAAAATGATAAACGATGACACAATGAGTGTGTCAGGAACCAGTGAAGGACAAAACTCAATGCAATATGAGATTGTGTCAGAAACCAGTGAACGATTACAATCAATGCAATATGAAAGATAAAACTCATATAATAAACTCATATAAAACTCATATAATCTGAAAGTGTGTCAGAAACCAGAGATCAATAGAACTCAATGAGTGTGACAGAAATCAGTCAAGTAAAAAAAATGCAATATGAGAGTGTGTCATGAACCATTGAACGACAAAACTCAATGCAATCTGAGTGTGTCAGAAACCAGTGAAGGATGAAACTCATGCAACATGAGAGTGTGTCAGAAACCATTGAAAGATAAAACAATGCAATATAATTGTGCCAGAAACCAATGAAGGGTAAAACTCATGCAATATGAGGGTGTGTCAGAAGCCAGTGAACGATAACACAATACAATATGAGTGTGTCAGAAACCAATGAAGTATAAAATTCATGCAACATGAGAGTTTGTCAGTAACCAGTGAACGACAAAACTCAACGCAATATGAGTGTGTCGGTAACCAGTGAACGATAACACTCAATGCAATATGAGTGTGTCAGAAACCAATGAAGTATAGAATTCATGCAATATGAGAGTGTCAGAAACCAGTGAACGACAGAAAAGCGCAATATGAGTGTGTCAGAAAACGAGTGATGGGTAGAACATGCAGTATGAGAGTGTCAGGAACCATTGAACTATAAAACTGTGGAATATGAGTGTGTCAAATACCTATAAGGTATAAAACTGAATACAAGATGAGAGCATGTGAAATACAAGTGAGGTTTAAACCTCAAAGCAATGAAACCTTGTGAAAAAACATTTAGGGATGAACTTAAATTCAACATGAAATTGTGTGAGATACCATTTAACGAAAAAACTCAATACAATATGTGTCAGAAACCAGTGAAGTATAAACCTCATGCAATATGAGTGTGTCAGAAACCAATGAAGTATAAAATTCATGCACTCAACACAATATGAGTGTGTCAGAAACCAGTGAAGGTTAAAACTCAAGCAATATGAGTGTGTCGGAACCATTCAACGATGAAACTCAATGCAATATGAGTGTGTCAAATATCTCTGAGGTATAAACATTAATGCAATATGAGAGCGTGTGAAAAACAAGTGAGGTATAAACCTCAAAAGAATATGACACCCTGTGAGAAAACAGCTAGGGAGGAACCTAAATTCAATATGAAAGTGTGAGGAACCAATTAACGAAAAAAATACAATATGTCAGGAACCAGTGAAAAATATAACTCATTCAATATGAGACTGTGTCAGTAACCAGTGAACGATGCAACTCAATGCAATATGAGTGTGTCAAGAGTCTGTGAGCGTGTGAGAAACCAGTGAGAAAACACTTAGGGATAAACCTAAATTCAATAAGAAATTGTGAGAGAAACCAGTCAGGAATAAACGTCAATAAAATATAAGAGTGTGTTAGAAACCAGTTAGGGATAAGCATCAATACAAAAATGAATTTGCGAGAAACCAGGGGGGAATAAACCTCAATATAATATGAGACTTCTTTATTAGTAAATAAAGAACCACTGGGAGATAAACCTCAATGAAGGTTAAAACTCAATACCATATGAAAGTGTGTCGAGAACCAGTGAAAGATAAAACTGAATGCAAAATGAGGGTTTCAGAAAATGATAAACGATGACACAATGCAATATGAGTGTGTCAGGAACCAGTGAAGGACAAAACTCAATGCAATATGAGATTGTGAACGATTACAATCAATGCAATATGAGTGTGTCAGGAACCATTGAAGGATAAGTCTTGTCAGGAACCAGTGAACATTAAAATTAATGGAATAGGTGTGTCAGTGATCAGTGAAGGATAAAACATGCAATATGAGAGCTTTCCGGATACTAGTGGACAATAACACTCAATGCAACATGAGTGTGTCAGGAACCAGTGAAAGATAAAACTCATATAATCTGAAAGTGTGTCAGAAACCAGAGATCAATAGAACTCAATGAGTGTGTCAGAAATCAGTCAAGTAAAAAACATGCAATATGAGAGTGTGTCATGAACCATTGAACGACAAAACTCAATGCAATATGAGTGTGTCAGAAACCAATGAAGGATGAAACTCATGCAACATGAGAGTGTGTCAGAAACCATTGAAAGATAAAACAATGCAATATAAGTGTGCCAGAAACCAATGAAGGGTAAAACTCATGCAATATGAGGGTGTGTCAGAAGCCAGTGAATGCAAAATGAGGGTTTCAGAAAATGATAAAAGATGACACAATGCAATATGAGTGTGTCAGGAACCAGTGAAGAACACAATACAATATGAGTGTGTCAGAAACCAATGAAGTATAAAATTCATGCAACATGAGAGTTTGTCAGTAACCAGTGAACGACAAAACTCAACGCAATATGAGTGTGTCGGTAACCAGTGAACGATAACACTCAATGCAATATGAGTGTGTCAGAAACCAATGAAGTATAGAATTCATGCAATATGAGAGTGTCAGAAACCAGTGAACGACAGAAAAGCGCAATATGAGTGTGTCAGAAAACGAGTGATGGGTAGAACATGCAGTATGAGAGTGTCAGGAACCATTGAACTATAAAACTGTGGAATATGAGTGTGTCAAATACCTATAAGGTATAAAACTGAATACAAGATGAGAGCATGTGAAATACAAGTGAGGTTTAAACCTCAAAGCAATGAAACCTTGTGAAAAAACATTTAGGGATGAACTTAAATTCAACATGAAATTGTGTGAGATACCATTTAACGAAAAAACTCAATACAATATGTGTCAGAAACCAGTGAAGTATAAACCTCATGCAATATGAGTGTGTCAGAAACCAATGAAGTATAAAATTCATGCACTCAACACAATATGAGTGTGTCAGAAACCAGTGAAGGTTAAAACTCAAGCAATATGAGTGTGTCGGAACCATTCAACGATGAAACTCAATGCAATATGAGTGTGTCAAATATCTCTGAGGTATAAACATTAATGCAATATGAGAGCGTGTGAAAAACAAGTGAGGTATAAACCTCAAAAGAATATGACACCCTGTGAGAAAACAGCTAGGGAGGAACCTAAATTCAATATGAAAGTGTGAGGAACCAATTAACGAAAAAAATACAATATGTCAGGAACCAGTGAAAAATATAACTCATTCAATATGAGACTGTGTCAGTAACCAGTGAACGATGCAACTCAATGCAATATGAGTGTGTCAAGAGTCTGTGAGCGTGTGAGAAACCAGTGAGAAAACACTTAGGGATAAACCTAAATTCAATAAGAAATTGTGAGAGAAACCAGTCAGGAATAAACGTCAATAAAATATAAGAGTGTGTTAGAAACCAGTTAGGGATATGCATCAATACAAAAATGAGTTTGCGAGAAACCAAGGGGGAATAAACCTCAATATGATATGAGACTACGAGAAAAATGTAAGGGATAAATAAACTAACCAATTTATTAGTAAATAAAGAACCACTTGGAGATAAACCTCAATGAAGGTTAAAACTTAATACCATATGAAAGTGTGTCGAGAACCAGAGATAAAACTGAATGCAAAATGAGGGTTTCAGAAACCAGTAAACGATGACACAATGCAATATGAGTGAAGGATAAAACTCAATGCAATATGAGATTGTGTCAGAAACGAGTGAACGATTACAATCAATGCAATATGAGTGTGTCAGAAACCATCGAAGGATAAAACTCTTGCAATATGAGAGGGTGTCAGGAACTAGTGAACATTAAAATTAATGCAATAGTTGTGTCAGAAATCAGTGAAGGATAAAACTCATGCAATTTGAGAGCGTTTCAGAAACTAGTGAACGATAACAATGCAATATGTGTGTGTCAGGAACCAGTGAAGGATAAAACTCAGTGGAATATGACATTGTGTCAGAAACCAGTGAACGATAACAATCAATATGAGTGTTAGAAACCATTGAAGGATGAAACTCATGCAATATGAGAGTGTGTCTGGAACCAGTGAACATTAAAATTCAGTGGAATATGAGAGCGTGTCGGAAACATGAGTGTGTCAGAAACCTGTGAAGGATAACTCATGGAATATGAGTCTGTCAGAAACCAGTGAATGACAACACTCTGTCGCGAACCAGTGAAAGATTAAACTCATGCAATATGAGTGCGTGTCAGGAACCAGTGAATGATAAAATTAGATGCAATATAAGTGTGCCAGATACCAGTGAAAGATAAAACTCATACAATATGGGAGTGTGTCAGAAACCAGTGAACGACAACAATGCAACATGAGTGTGTCAGAAACCAGTGAAGGATAAAACTCATACCATATGAGTGTGTCAAGAACCAGTGAACGAATAAGCTTAATGCAATATGTGTCAGAAACCAGCGAAGGCTAAAACTCATGTGATATGAGTGTCAGTAACCAGTGAACAATAACATTCAATGTACTATGAGTGTGTCAGAAACCAGTGAAGTATAAAAATCATATAATATGAGTGTGTCATAAACCAGTGAATGACAAAACAATGCAATATGAGTGTGCCAAAAACCAGTGAAGGATAAAACTCATGCAATATAAGAATATGATAGAAACCAGTGAACGATGAAACAATGCAATATGAGTGTGTCAGAAACCAGTGAAGAATAAAATTCATGCAATATGAGATTGTGTCAAAAACCAGTGAACGACAAAACTGAACGCAATATAAGTCTGTCAGAAATATGAGTGTGTTAAATACCTGTGTGGTATAAACCTCAATACAATATCAGAGCGTGTGAGAAACCATTGAGGGATAAACTTCAAAGCAATATGACACCTCGTGAGGAAACACTTAGGGATAAATCTAAATTCAATCTGAGATTGTGTGAGAAACCAGTGGTTTATGAACTGTGTTAGAAACCAGTCAGGGATAAGCATCAATTCAATATGAAAGTTTGCGATAAACCTCAATAAAGGTTAAAACTCAATACCGTATGAAAATGTGTTGGGAACCAGTGAAAGATAAAACTGAATTCAATATGAGAGTTTCAGAAACCAGTAGACGATGGCACTCACTGCAATATGAGTGTGTCAGGAACCAGTGAAGGATAAAACTCAATGCAATATGAGATTGTGTCAGAAACCAGTGAACGATAACAATTAATGCAATATGAGTGGGTCAGAAACTATTGAAGGATAAAACTCATGAGCGTGTCAGGAACCAGAGAACATTAAAATTCAATGCAATATGTGTGTCAGTAACCCGTGAAGGAAAAAACTCATGCAATATGAGAGCGTGTTGGAAACTTGTCAACGATAACCCTCGATGCAACATGTGTCAGAAACCAGTGAAGGATAAAACATGGAATATGAGTGTCAGAAACCAGTGAACGATAACACTCAATGCAATATGAGTTTGTCAGAAACCAGTGAAGTATATAACTCATGCAATATGAGAGTGTGTCAGAAACCAATGAAGGATAAAACTCATGTAATATGAGAGTGTGTCAGAAACCAGTGAACTCAATGTAATATGAGTACGTCAGTAACCAGTCAAGTATAAAACTCATGCAATATGAGTGTCAGAAACCAGTGAACAACAAAACAATGCAATTTGAATGTGTCAGAAACCAGTGAAGGATAAAACTCATGCAATATGAGTGTGACAGAAGCCAGTGAACGATAAACAGTGCAATATAAATGTGCCAGAAACCAGTGAAGGATAAAACTCATGCAATATAAGTGTGTCAGTAAGGAGTGAACGCTAACACAATGCATTATGTGTCAGGAACGAGTGAATTATAAAATTCATGCAATATGAGAGTGTGTCAGTGATCAGTGAACGACAAAACTCATCGCAATATGAGTGTGTCAGAAACCAGTGAAGAAAAAAACTCATGCAATATGTGTCAAGAACTATTGAACAATAAAACTCAATGCAGTATGAGTGTGTCAAGAACCAGTGAAAGATATAACTCATGCAATATGAGAGTGTGTCAGTAACCAGTGACCCATAAAACTCACTGCAATATGAGTGTGTCAAAAATCTGTGGGGTGTAAAACCTCAATGCAATGTCAGGGCGTGTGAGAAACCAGTGAGGGATAAACCTCAAAATAATATGACACCTTGTGAGAAAACACTTAGGGATAAACCAAAATTCAGCATGAAATTGTGTGAGAAACCAGTGAGGAATAAACGTCAATAAAATATAGGAGTGTGTTAGAAACCAGTCAGGGATAAGCATCGATACAATATGAAAGTTTGTGAGAAACCAGAGAGGAATAAACCTCAATACAATATGAGACTCTGCGAGAAACAAGTGAGGGATAAACCTCTACACAATTTAGTAGTAAATAAAGAACCACTGGGGGATAAACCTCAATAAAGGTTAAAACTCAATACCGTATGAAAGTTTGTCGGGAACCAGTGAAAGATAAAACTGAATGCAAAATGAGAGTTTCAGAAACCAGTAAACGATGACACAATGCAATATG
Source organism: Panulirus argus (assembly GCA_038088735.1). Lineage (NCBI taxonomy): Eukaryota > Metazoa > Arthropoda > Malacostraca > Decapoda > Palinuridae > Panulirus > Panulirus argus. Next base: position 3,876 of record JAYMFT010062103.1, on the reverse strand, counting down.
AGTGTGTCGGGAACCAGTGAAGGATAAAACTCAGTGCAATATGAGATTGTATCAGAAACCATTGAAAGATAACAATCAATGCAATATTAGTGTGTCAGAAACCATTGAAGGATAAAACTCATGCAATATGAGATTAAACATTAAAATTCAAAGCAATATGTGTGTCAGAAATCCGTGAAGGATAAGACATTCAATATAAGAGTGTGTCAGTACTAGTGAACGATAACACTCAGTGCAATATGAGTGTGTTAGGAACCATGGAATTTAAAAGTGTCATAAAACAGTGAACGATGATCTGTAATATGTGTCAGAAACCAGTGAAAAATAAAACATGCAATATGAGAGTGTCAGGAACCACTTAACAATGACACCAGTGAAGGATAAAACTCATCCAATATGTCAGTAACCAGTGAACGACAAAACAATGCAATATGAGTGTGTCAGAAACCAGTGAAGGCTAAAACTCATGTAATATGAGAGCGTGTCAGAAACCAGTGAATAATAACATTCAATATAATATGTGTTTGAAAGCAGTCAAGAATGAAATTCATGCAATATGAGAGTGTGTCAGGAACCAGTGAACGACAAAACTTCATGTAATATGAGTGTGTCAGAAACCAGTGAACTACAAAACTCAATGCTATATAAATGTGTCAGAAACCAATGAATAATAATATTCCAGTCAATATTAAAAACAAGTGAACGACAAAACTCAATGCAAAACGAGTGTGTCAGAAACCAGTGAACGATAAAACAATGCAATATTAGTGTGCCAGAAACCACTTAGGGATAAAGCTCATGCAATATGTGTCAGAAACCAGTGAAGTATAAAATTCATGCAATATGAGTGTGTCAGAAACCAGTGAACGACAAAACTCAACGCAATATGAGTGTGTCATGCATTATGAGAGTGTCAGGATTCACTGAACGATAAAACTCAATGAGTATGTCAAATACCTGTGAGTTATAAACCTCAATATAATATTAGAGCGTGTGAGAAACCAGTGAGGGATAAACCTCAAAACAATATGACACCTAAATTCAACGTGAGTATGTTAGAAATCAGTCAGGGATAAGCATCAATACAATATGAAAGTTTCTGAGAAACCAGAGAGGAATGAACCTCAATACAATATGAGACTTTGCGAGAAATAAGTGAGGGATAAACCTCTACACAATTCATTAATAAATAAATAACCACTTGGGAATAAACCTCAATAAAGGTATGAAAGTGTGTCGGCAACCAGTGAAAGATAAATCTGAATGCACAATGAGAGTTTCAGAAACCAGTAAACGATGATACTCAATGAAATATGAGTGTGTCAGGAACCAGTGAACGATAATAATTAATGAAATATGAGTGGGTCAGAAACTATTGAAGGATAAAAGTCATGTAATATGAGAGTGTGTCAGGAACCAGTGAACATTAAAATTCAATGCAATATGTGTGTCAGAAACTTTGTGAAGGAGAAAGCTCATGCAATATGAGAGCGTATCGGAAACTTGTGAACGATAACTCTCAATGCAACATGAGTGTGTCAGAAACCAGCGAAGGATAAAATTCATGGAATATGAGTGTCAGAAACCAGTGAACGATATTACTCTGTAATATGTGTCAGAAACCAGGGAAGGATAAAACTCAAGCAATATGAGAGCATGTCAGGAACCAGTGAACGATAAAATTAGATGTAATATAAGAGTGACAGATATCAGTGAAGGATAAAACATGCAATATCAGTATGTGTCAGGAACCATTGAATGATAACACTCAATGCAATATGAGTGTCAGAAACCTGTGAAGGACAAAACTCATGCAATATGAGAGCGTGTCGGAAACTTGTGAACGATAACTGTCAATGCAACATGAGTGTGTCAGAAACCAGTGAAGGATAAAACTCAAGGAATATGAGTGTCAGAAACCAGTGAACGATAACACTCTGTAATATGTGTCAAAAACCAGGGAAGGATGAAACTCATGCATGTCAGAAACCAGTGAACGATAAAATTAGATGCAATATAAGAGTGAAGGATAAAGCATGCAATGTGTCAGGAACCAGTGAACGATAACACTCAATGCAATATGAGTGTCAGAAACCGGTGAAGGATAAAACGTAATATGATTGTGTCAGGAACCATTGAACGATAACACTCAGTGCAATATGAATGTGTCAGACACCAGTGAAGGATAAAACTCATGAAATATGAGTGTGTCAGATAACCAGTCAACGATGACAATGCAATATGAGTGTGTCAGAAACCAGTGAAGGATAAAGCTTATGCAAAATGAGAGTATGTCAGAAACCAAAGAACGATAAAACAATGCAATATAAGTGTGCCAAAAACAAGAGAAGGATAAAACTCATGCAATATAACAGTGTGTCAGAAACCAGTAAACGATAACACTCAATGCAATATGAGTGTGTCAGTAACCAATGAACGACAAAACTCAACGCAAAATGAGTGTGTCAGAAACCGGTGAAGAACAAAACTCATGCATTATGAGAGTGTGTCAGGAATCATTCAACGATAAAACTCAATGAGTGTGTCAAACACATGTGAGGTATAAACCTCAATACAATATCAGAGCGTATGAGAAAACCCTTAGGGATAAACTAAATTCAATGTGAAATTGTGTGAGAAATCAGTGATGAATGAACGTGTGTTAGAAACCAGTCTGGGATAAGCATCAATACAATATGAAAGTTTGTGAGAAACCAGAGATTAATGAACCTCAGTACAATATGAGGCTTTGCGAGAAACAAGTGAGGGAACCAGTTTCAGAAACCTGCAAACGATGATACTTAATGCATTATGAGTGTGTCAGGAACCAGTGAAGGATCAAACAATGCAATATGAGATTGTGTCAGTAACCAGTGAACCATAACAAATAATGCAATATGAGTGGGTCAGAAACCATTGAAGGATAAAACTCATGCAGTATGAGAGTGTGTCAGGAACCAATGAACAAAAAAAGTCAATGCAATATGTGTGTCAGAAACCCGTGAAGGACAAAACTCATGCAATATCAGGGCGTGTCGGAAACTCAATGCAACATGAATGTGTCAGGAACCAGTGAAGGATAACACTGTAATATGTGTCAGAAACCAGGGAAGGATAAAATTAGATGCAATATAAGAGTGCCAGATACCAGTGAAGGATAAAACTCATGCAATATCAGTATGTGTCAAAAGCCAGTGAATGATAACACTCAATGCAATATGTGTCAGAAACCAATGAACGACGAAACTTAATGCAATATGAGTGTGTCAGAAACTAGTGGATAAAACTCATATAATATGAGAGTGTGTCAGAAACCAGTGAACTCAATGTAATATGAGTATGTCAGAAAACAGTCAAGTATAAAACTCATGCAATATGAGTGTCAGTAACAAGTGAACGACAAAACAATGCAATATGAGTATGTCAGAAACCAGTGAAGGATAAACAGTGCAATATAATGTGCCAGAAACCATGCAATGTAAGTGTGTCAGTCAGCAGTGATCGATAACAATGCATTATGAGTGTGTCAGAAACGAGTGAAGTATAAAATTCATACAATATGAATGTGTCAGAGATCAGTGAACGACAAAACTCATCGCAATATGAGTGTGTCAGAAACCAGTGAAGGATAAAACTCATGCAATATGAGAGTGTGTCAAGAACTATTGAACGATAAAACTCAATGGAATATGTGTCAGGAACCAGTGAAAGATATAACTCATGCAATCTGAGAGTGTGTCAGTAACCAGTGAACCATAAAACTCACTGCAATATGAGTGTGTCAAAAATCTGTGTGGTATAAAACCTCAATACAATGTCAGGGCGTGTGAGAAACCAGTGAGGGATAAACCTCAAAATAATATGACACCTTGTGAG
>JAYMFT010062092.1:0-12500 GCA_038088735.1 Panulirus argus | reverse complement strand
GTAAGTGTCATATCAACTGCTTATTATGGAAGATTATTTACATACAGTGATTTTAGATTTCAATTTGTCTCATAGTACTCTACAAGAATTTGCTAAAGCAAAAACTTATGTAATATTCCAAGTACAAACTTGGTGTAGTCTAAAATTAGAGATTCCTCCAGTTTGATTGCATGTATGAAGTAACTGAATAATTGCTTGGACTTTCTCAGGTTAGTCTGAAAACCAGTACCAGAAACTTGTTCGTGCTATTGGCCTATCTATCTATCTCTATCTCTGATGGCCGTTCCCCCCATGAACTCCCATCATGAGGGTGGCCATGGCAAAAGAGTCTCCACTTATTCCTGTCCTTGCATGCCTGTCTCTCATACACCATTCCATATATTCTTCCACCATTTCACTCCCTCCATTACTCTTCCACTCTTACATTCTTTCCACTTGCCCAAACCACCTCAAAGTTTTATGTTTCACCATATTTACCACTCCACAATTTATCCCCTTTGCATTCCCTGTTATACCAAATCTCCCATACACCCTTACATTTCTTTTTCTACTCCATCTAGTCATACCACATGCTCCTCTCAAGTAGCTCATTTCCACTGCCTGGATTTATCACCAAACTTAAATTCTTTCACCTCTCCCAGGCCCCCCACCCCCAGATACTTATAACACAGTTTAATACACAGTCTTCTTTTACTCCAAAGGACTTTGCAAAGTCTATACTTTCACTGTGTTTCCTTTCGAACACAATGACTTTACTTTTACTTGCATTTACCTTCAGTCACCTATGCTTACGCACATCATAAAAGACACTTACAACCTTCTGCAACTCCTCTTTGCTCTTAGCAAACAACACAGTACCACCTGCAAACAGGATTGTTTTTAGCCACATACATCAACACCAAACTCCATCTCTGCACTCCTTTTCCCCTAGTTTTCCTTTCATCCTTCTTATCACTCCATCCATATATATGTTAAAATGCCACAGTGACATCACACAGCCTGCCTCACATCCATAGTGTACCAAAACTTTTGCTCAACTCTCCATCCATGCCAAACCATGTATTTGCTACTCAATATAAGGCTTTCACACCATCCAGCATTTGTCCCCTACCCCATATATTCTTAAGACATCCCATAAAGCAGTCCACTCGACTCTAGTCATATGCCTTTTCCAGATCCATAAAAAGCTGCATATAGCTTCTTATCTTTTGTTAGATACTTCACAGCCATTTTAGCCACAGAAATCTGATCCACATACCCCCCTACTTTTCCTAAAATCCCCTTTCTCCTCACTTATTCTGCATTCAGTCACTTCCATCTCTATCAATCAACTCTTGCATGCACTTTTCCTGGTATACTTAACAGACTTATTGCCCTACAATTGCTACATACATCCTTAGCACCTTTTCTTTTTGTCCTAATACAGAATTTCTTTTGTCACTAAAATTGTGTGAAGGAAAAATTCCTATATATTCCCACATCTCTTTAGCAAACAACCAAACTTTTTAATGCTGGAGGGACAGATGATCAGCCTTTTGAAAGTCAAAGCTATTTTTCTACTGAAAGTTTTGTGACTGAAGGGATGATAATATAGTATGAAGATATATTAAGTTGTACCTACCTCATCTGCTAACAGGCACCAGGATGGTTGACAGAACTCATTGAACACAGTACATGGCGTTCGGTTGTGTATCAGTTGGCAGAGGAGTTCCCAGAATGTCTAATGCTTAACTTCACTATTAAGGTAAATTTTACTTAAATGATCACTTAACATATTAAAGTAAGATAGCCAGGTTATACTCTTGGTGTGTAAAAAAAAGACAACCTGGAATGAACATTTGACATAGTCAAACTGAATGTTACATACGGTATACTGAGTGCAGTGCTTTGTATAATTGGAAGTGGACATTGTGGTGGATGGAACTGTGGAAAATGATGAACAGGTATGAAAGAAATATGTATATTTATGTAGGTATTACCAGACTCCATGTGCTTGAGATTTCATTGCAAGTGAAGAATCACCTTTGGTGGGGTTGTATCATCATTAGTTGGCAAAAGAGAGTGCAGTCACATCAAAGAACTTTTGGTTCATAGGAGTCCATCTTTCCATCTTGTCCTCATAACTGAGTGTAGCTCTGGGGTTCTGTTTTATTGATAATGACAGCCAGAGAATGGATGTGAGCAAATGAGGTTTTTTTCTTCAGCTGTTCCTGGTGCTACCTCATTGACTCAGGATACAGTGAACAAGTATGAAAGAACACAAAAGATTATGGATGCACTTACCTAACTAGATAGTTAAATAGATAGATAGTTATATAATTTTTACTTGAACCCACCTGCATAAGGTTATTTGATAAGTGGAAAGACATCTTTAACAAGGTTGTATCATCATCAGTGGGTGAAAGGGAGTACCATCTTGTCAGAGAACTCACTCTAGAGGAGTCCATTGATCCCTTGGTAATGATTGTGACATTGCCCTGAAGCTGCATGAGCCCCATAAAAAGGGTTCTCGAATCCCATGATGATAATGATATAGGTAGATAGGGAGATGATGTGGTAGGTATATAGTTTAATTGGAAGGTAGATAGATTATTGTGAGGGATAGGGAGAAAAAATACTACCCACATATCTTCTGTATTTTATAAAAGGTATCTAAGAGGAGCAGGAGTGGGAGGCTTGAAATTCTCCTCTGCAATATGATTACATTCCAAAAGAAGGAACAGAGGAAGGAGTCAGGTATTGATATTTCCCACATGGCCAAGTTGTCTGTTCTTGATGCTACCTTGCTAATATGGGAAGCAATGAAAAAGAGTGAAAGAAGAGAGATAAATGTACAGATTAGATATACAGATAGATAAATAGTCAAATGGATAAGTAAAGAACATTTTATTTACACTTAATGATAGAAAGGTAATAATTTTGCTGCTTGATAATTTTTGTTTTATATGTAAAGAACACAACCATTCATGTTATGTATGCAGAGTGTATGTATTTGCAGTTAATCTCAGATGCAGGCTTCCAAGGGGAGATCACCAGCATATCAACAGCGGCACAACAAATTGAGGTTTTTTCAAGAATTCTGAAGACCTCTACTTCTAATTTCCTTCAGTCACCAGAAGATACCAGACACAAGGCTGTTGTTGAATTTGCTGTGAGTTTTCCCAGAATCAGAGGCATATCACATTGAATGGGTATATTAGTATCTCATGATGAATGAACCTATTGGGTAGATTTAAAACTTTAGATGTTTTCTTGGGAGTGTGGAACCCTTTGCTTACTTTAACAAACTGGACATAATTTGAGGATGTGTCTGTGAAGGACCTGAGAGGCTGAATGTACTTAGTTCATCCCTCATAAATGGGAACATTGTTTCTTATGAGCCAGTTTTGTAGACAACAAGCTCTTTTTTATTTCACTGTTCCACCACCATGCCTTCATTTTAGAAATAGACTGTCTACCATGCAAATAGACTGTCTGCCATGCATTGGCAAGTATATTCCCTCTTCTGCTTTGAATATTTTCCTGGAGTTTTTCCAAGCTACGTTCATGTCATTTTCATTGATCATATTAGCCAAAGTTTAAATGTCAAGAGCATTGCGAAGATCATTAATATTTGTAAGTATAAAATCGAGTATTTTTTACAGCCGTCATTTTCACCAACACAACATTAAATGCTGAAGATGACTTCAAAAGTAATTTGTCGATGATCATTTGTACCAAACTTTTCTCCGACTTCAACATTAATTATGATATCCTCATTAGTAGTTCAAACCAAAGCTAATATATCCTTGTCATAATTAGGTTTCTTGACTAACTGAATAGGGCACTATCATGTAAATTTAGGTAGAGTCCATGCTACTGGAAAGGGATTCTCCCCATTTAGATAACATTATGTTCAAATGTACTGTGATAGAATCTTGTACATTACAAATTTTTGCTAACTGATCATAAAATCTCTCGTCTACATCTGGTGTTTGTGCAGGGTCTAGTAAATTAGTCCTGCTATTATTTTTGTACATAATTTATCAGTTTTAATTCTACAAAAATGAATTTGACATTCTAAATGGCTGCAAGATTTTTTATCAAGGGATTTAGATCAGCTTATAAACTTTAACAAAGAGCAGCACTACTGCATACTTTGTTTTCCCTATCCCAATTAAATAGAGTGTACCCTGGAACTGAGTATTTGGTGAGATTTCTATTGCTGGTATTTAACCAAGATTCGGCAATGGCAATCATATTGCAGATTCCTTCTAACGCTTCTGTCACAAACTCTTGAGATTTTATCTGTACTTTGAGTGTTAACATAGAATATTTTTAAATGGAACTGAGACATCTTTGGAAAGGTACTTACAGAGAGGGGTTGGGTCTGACTCTGATGTGACACACTGAGCTGGGATCTCACTGATTACTCTAATATGACACCGAACCAGGTTCTCACCTACTGGTAACTCTTATATGACATATGTAACTGGATCTGAGTAACTGGTGACCTAATATGGTGACTGCATAATGGCATCCCAATTTGACTTGGTACATGTCTTTTTGAGCAGAACCTGTATATCCTTCATATGCACTTTATGTGCTTAGTGTCAATGTGCATGCATATGATTTTTAATGGTAAGTGGTATAAAAGTTGAAAAAGAAATCCGTTGGGAGGAAGTACATATCTAGTAGTGCACACCAAATAACACAGCTGGCATGTCTGAAGCCACTGAAAAAGAAACCTCTTTGTGCCTGCTTCAGCCTATGCTTCTAAATAATCATGATAGACAGCTTGTCTTGATAGTTAAATGATCTTTGTATTAGGGTTATTCAGCAGACCTTAGAGTATACATCCTAGAGTTCTTGATATGTTTTTATTTGCCCATTTCCAGTTCCATATGGAAAATCACATTTGTACAGCCCCCAGAAGTCTCTTATACATCCTCAATCCATACCCATTTTATAAAAGTGGAGTGTTATGTCTGATGTAGTGTTGTTCCAGTCTAATCCTATTTCTGATTCATTTTGTTTATTTCTCTTCTAAAATAGTGCATCATTTCTGTGATGTTAATTATGCTAATTTTCTGTGAACTAATAAAGTTTACAAGAACTTCAAAAGTTGGTAAAATTAGAAAGTTATAAGCTAGTCTTGTATAATGATTATCTATTCTATGATTACTTAATAATATTCTACAGAAAATGGTGTGTCATGGTCAGCACACATACATATATGCTCAAGTGATGCTGCAGATTCTTTCTCAAGAAACAAAAGGTGGCAACAACATTCGACGCTTACAGCAGGAAATAACTAAATATGCCATCAACAAGTTAGTATTAGCCACTTTGCCAACATTTTTCTTTCAGAGTTGTATATTTTTGTAAGGCAAGTCTAGATATGTACATGTGTGTATGTGTATGTGCATGTATGTATGTATGTATATGTTGATATGTATATATATATGTACGGTGCATATGTGTGCATGTATGTATATATGTGTGTATGCGGGGGGGATGGGTTTTTTCCTCGTCTGTTTCCTGGCACTATCTCGCTGATGCGGGAAACAGCGATCAAGTATAATAAAAAAATAAAAAATAAATATTACCAGAACAATTAAAATGTGGACAAGTTTTAGTTCTTGGGCAATCACTGGCAACTTAGGCTTCACATGCTATGAAAATTTTTCTTGATCAGTTTCAATATTGGTAGAGCCTGTCCATAAAATCACTTTCCACATGCAGAGATAAATGATCATAAAGATAATATGAGAACATGGGAGAACTAAACAATCTTTGGTTCTAGCTGACTGCTGGCAAGACTGGTTCTACTTGTGTTAAAAACACTTTCTGGTGCCTCATCTTAGTCATTTTAAATGCTGGAAGTGTCAAGGTCCATAAAATCACTACACACATGCTCCAAAAACAGGTTATCATCATGGAACTTATGATCATCAGTGCCTGATACTTTAAATCAAATAAAAGCCATTCAACTTTGTAAAATGTTTAAGGGAATGGCTAAGGGGTGAATAAACATGGGAAGACATCATCAAACAAAGCCAACTTGGCAACCAATTAAGCCCAGTGGGCATCCTTCAAATAGAGGGGTAAATCTCGATGTGTATATACATCAAAAGAGTAGCTCAAGTTGTACAAATATACATCTGGAGGAGTTAAGGGATCAACAGCTTCAACAGGACAGGTCCCTAGTAATGAGGACTGAAGTCTGAACACAAACTATTTGTTGCCTACTTGACAAAGAGTCTGAGCTGAGTATTACCATCCACTAGAAAGATTAGACATCATGTCATACTTTGTACTTTTAGTTCATCAGAAGCTTATTAATGAAATCTTAACTGTAGTACCAATGGGGCATGAATTTCATTTTTCTAATAAAGTGTACAAAAGAATATTTGAATGAATTTGGAGCATATTTTCCACAAGAATCCTTCAAATATTATTAAGTACAAGCACATACATCCCATCCCAAAGAAGACACAGTTGTAACAGAATAATGAGGACAACAATATATACAAATAAAGCATATCACAAATTAGCAGTAATTCATGTGAGAATGCACGCAGTGGGAGAAAAGAAATATCTAAACGCAAACACAAAGGAATGAATAATCATGACAAGAGGCTCAAAATTTAAAAATGTAGTGTTATTAAATAGTAGAAGTTACTCTAAAACTCTGCTCATCTCAGAAACATTATTGAAGAAAGATTTGCACAAAGTACATATAGTAAGAAACAGACTTTTAGAGCAAGAAGAAAGAATTGGATCATCAAGGCAAGAGGCATGAGATAAAACAAATGTAATGAATGGCATGAGAGTAGTAGTTCATATGCAACTCTCCTTATCTCAGAAAAATTTTCAGAAAAAATTATAAAAGATTAAGATTATTTAACTCACACTACAATGAAAAATATTTCAATATCTTACCCTTTTCTATAGAATGATGCATTTGATACTTTTACACTGCAATTATGCAAAATGTCTGAGACCAGATATACTCTTGCAATCTGAAAGTAAACAAATTAATTTTATTCCTTTTGCATAAATCTTACTATCACTTAGTATATTACCAGAGGTACATCATCTTTATAAAAGAAATGTTAATATTGGTTCCTGTAATGTACTTCAGAGGGAGACATATGGGCCTGCCATTTCCTTCAATGGTTTCCTCTTTAGTTAAATCTCAACCAGGACCGCTCATGGCCTACTGCATATAATAAACTAATAGTAATCACTGAAACACTGTTGTTTTCCTTCTCTTAAACTTTCTCTTTATAAAACTCTGGGAAGCCAGACTAAAGAATGTTATCAAAAAAGGAACAATAATTCTAAAAAAATGCAATGGAAATGAGTTTTAGGCCCAAAATGCAAAAGAATGAAGAATGGATATGTATGTAATGAAATTCCCAAGGACAATGTGTGGTGAGGCTTGGTCATCTTGTTTGATATGACAGTGTAGAAGAGAAGTGTCATAAAGTTTGAATTAGAAAGCTGACCAGAGTGTAATGACATGATTCATCAGGGATACACTAATACCAAAGTTAGCACTACCACATAGAGGGCTCTAGTTTTAATAGAAGAAACAAAATTCTGAAAATCTAGAAGTCAAAAGTTACGAGTCTAAACACTTTCAACATGCTGAGAACAGCTCTGCTTATACTCACTTGGCCAATCAGAGTGCCATTCACATATGCTCACATCCACTCAGTGCCAAGTGCTATCCTCTGTTAGTACAGTACAAATTTTGTCACGCTTACATTGTGTACACATTCATGCTAACTTGCCAATATTTCAATATCACTGTGACCATTTTTTGCCCATCATGTCTGGAAGATGGGAAGAAAGGTATAGTGCTGCTAGCACATCTAAAGTGCCTAAAAAAAGCCTCTCCTTGTAAAATTACAATGGATGAGTGTGAAAGGAAGGTAACTGAGAGCTTTGATGGAAGTGCAGTGAATATAGGAATGCAGACATGTGTGAATGAGGTGTTTAAAATGTTTAGAGAGATACTAGTAAGGGTTGTAGAATCAGTAGTTGGATACAAGATAGTGCAATACAGGAATAAAAAGGGCAATGCTGTGGATGAGAAGAAAAAGGCATATGGTAGATTGCTCAATAGGAATGTACCAATGGAAGTTCAGCAAAGCAGGAGGGAAGAATACAAAGTAAGAAGAATGTTAAGAAGCTGACAGCAGAAAGCAAAGAAAAAGTAGATGAAGATTTTGGAAGAAAGTTAAGTGAAAAGTTTTGGGATAATATGACACTATACTGGAAGGAGGTGAAAAAGGAAAGAGGTGAATGTAAGAGTGGAAACGCTGATGTGAGAAGTAAGGAAGGGGAACTGCTGAATCAAATGGAGGAAGTGAAAGGAAGATGGAAACAATATTTTGAAGAACTGATGAGTGTGAGAGAAGGGGTGGCAGCAATTGTTACATGCATGGGTATGGAGAAGGGAAGGAAGAGGAAACAAGTGCAGGGGCCTATAGAAAAGAGAGAGATAAGAAGGGCAATAATGAGGCTGAAGGTAGGAAAGGTACCTGGAGTGGATGGAATTACAGCTGAAATGCTGAGGTATGGAGAAGAAACTGTGATAGAGTGGATGCATCTTATATATAAGTTAGCACAGAAACAGAAGGTTGTACCTGAGGATTGGCTGAAAGCTATTATTGTTCCTTTATGCAAAGGAAAAGGTGCTAAGGATGCATACAGCAATTATTGGAAAATAAGTCTGTTAAGTATACTAAGAAAAATGTATGCAAGAATGTTAATTGACAGAGAGATGGAAGTGACTGAGTGCAGAATAACTGAAGAGAAAGGGGGTTTTAGGACAGGTAAGGGATGTGTGGATCAGATTTTTGTAATAAAGATGACCGTGGAAAAGTATTTAGCGAAAGGTAAGAAGTTGTAGGCAGCTTTTATGGATCTGGAGAAAGCATATGACAGAGTCAAGTGGAGTGCTCTCTGGGATGTGTTAAGGATATATGTTATAGGAGGTGAACTGTTGGATGGTGTAAAAGCCTTTTATTGAAGAGCAAATGCGTGTGTAAGAGTGGATGGAGATCCGAGTGAAAGTTTTGGGATACATGTAGGCGTGAGGCAGGGCTGTGTGATGTCACCATGGCTTATCAATATATATATGGATGGAGTGATAAGAGAGGTGTAAGCAAAACAAAGGAAAAGGGGTGCACAGATGGAGTGTGGCAGCAAGATATGGTGGCTAATGGCAAGCCTGTTGTGGATGACACTGTGTTGTGGATGGAGAGTAAAGAGGAGCTGCAGAAGGTTGTGAGTGTGTTTATGATGTGTGTAAGTGGAGGAAATTGAAGGTAAATGCAAGTTTGAAAGGAAACGGAGTGAAAGTATAGTTTTTGTAAAACCATACAGAGTGAAAGAAGAAAGTGTACTAAATTGTGCTGTCGATATGTAGGGAAAAAGACTGAAAGTGAGGATATTTAAAAACCTGGGAGTTGTCTTGAGTTTGTGTGGTGACATGGAAGGAGAGATAAGGCAGAGAGCAGTACAGGGTAGAAGAGTCAATTGGTCTCTTAATAGAATAATGAAGGGGAGAGGTGTAAGTATGGAAGTGAAGAGTGGATTAAGTGACAGCATAGTCCTCCCAACACTGACCTCTGCAACCAAAACTTGGACCTGGAATGAGGCACAAAGGTCAAGAATCCAGGCTGTGGAAATAAGCTATCTGAAAAGAGCTTGTGGTGTGACTAGATGGAATGAAGAAAGAAATGAAAGAATGTACGAGAGATGTGGTATGGCAAGGAATGCAAAGGGAGTGAATTGTGGGGTGGTAGAATGGTTGAAACATAATACTTTAAAGTGGTTTGGGCAAGTGGAAAGGATGCAAGAGTGGTAGTTTACAAGTAGAGTATATGATAGAACAATTAAAGGGGCTGGTGTTAGTAGAAGACCACCTGTGACATGGGCAAATAGGGTGGAGGAATACTGGAGGGAGAGAAACAGAGGGAGAATGTGTGGAATGGTGTATGCAAGGGAGGCATGTAAGGACAGGGATAAGTGGAGACTCTTCCGCCTTGGCTACCCCTTGACGAGAGTTCCCAGAGGGAAAAGGCATCAGAGATATAAATAGGCAGATAGTGTGGCAGTTACAAGGTGCTGAGTATCCGTTTGATTTCAGTAATGCTTTCAAACTGGCTAAATAGATGGTCAGAACCATTATCAATAATACAAACAAGATGAAAGCTTCTGCCATGACAAACACAAAGTTGACAGCAATAAAGATGACTTACTCAAGGGCAGTTTTTTGGAAAAAATGGAAGGTAGGCAAAGTGAAGGTAGGTCAGGTGAATGGCACTTATTTTTCTTCACACTGGAGGCTTCAGTCAAGGACAAAAGTCCAAATCAAGGTTGGGCTTTAAGTGAAATACTGAGAGGATTATGAAAGGGAAAATGAAGAAACAAGGGAAAGTATTTACAAATTTTGGAGGAAGTGAAAAACTAGTTGTAAAGCTGCACTCCTTTGACCAAGATAACAGTCTTTTCTTTCTGCCTCACCTACACTTAGACTGCTAGCATTCTGACCACAAACATACAATCTCTCCTGAATATACATAACACTTGACAACACTAACTCACTAACTCACACTATTCATTCTTCGCAACTCTAGATTTTCCAAAGTGAGCACTCTGCGATAGCCCTGCCTTTTGGTAGAAGGCAGGAATATTAGGTAGAAGAAGTAGGCAGGACCATTAGGTAATAATAGTAGTTTGGAACAATCAGAAGTAGCTGGCAGGAACATTAAGTAGGAGCCTCTGAAAATACTGTACTAGAGAAGCCCTCTGCCAATGGCCTGTTAAGGGTGAGGCACTAAAGACTAGAAAGAGGCACTGGAGTTCACCAATTATGGAGAATCTTTTGCCATGGTCACCCCCTTGAGGGAGCTCCCAAACGGAATGGGCATCAAAGATACAGATAAGATAGATAGAAAAACCTATCTTTTAAAGTGTGCCAGGTCATAGTTATTGGGAATGACATGTGAAGGTAGAGAGTTCCAAAGCTCTGAAGTGCTGGGAAAGAAAGAAATATCAAAAAGAACCCCCATGAAATCACAACATAGCAGCTTGCTGAGTACTGCATAGTCTATCTAGTGGTGGGGGAACAAAAGCAGAGGAGGGAAAGTGAACCAATGCTGTGGCATAGGGCAAGGTTTTGAAGTTTGCCTGGGAAAGTCTATAAGTCGAACTACTTTTGAATTAACTCTTTTGAGTAAGGATGCAGAGCTAGAACTGCCCCACATGTAAGAGCAGTAGTCCATAAAGATGGATCAATCCTTTGCACAAATGGAGCAACTGTTCAGAAGGAAAAAAATTCAATATCTAAATGGGACTTCCAGTTTCTTAGAAGCAGATTTAGCTATTTCCATTAATTGGGAATTCCCAGATAGAGTGGATGTTACAGTAATACCAAGTACGTTCACTGAGTCAAGAGGTGAAATTACAGAACCACCAAAGGATATAGGAAAGTTGTGAGCAATTTTCCATGGAGAGATAGGTAGAAACTAGGTCTTGGAGGCATTAAACTTCACCAGGTTTTATCTATCACACTGAGATCTCCTGTCTGAGTCTGAGTTTAATGATGAATCTGTGTCAACGAGAGATGTAGACTGAGTAAGAGAAGAAGGAGCAGAATTGAAGGATGTGGAAGAATGCAGTGTAGAGTCACCAGTGTATGAGTGTATTTGGTTATCTGTGCAAGAAAGGAAATCACTGATAAAAAGAAGAAAAAAGTGTAGGGGACAGGACAGAACCTTGAGGGGCACTAATGTTGATGAAGAAAGTCGGGGAGGCTGATCATTCAACAACCACAGAGATATATCGGTCAGAGAGGAAGCTAGATATAAGGGAGCAAAGTGAATGAGGGAAGCCAAAATAGTGGAGCTTAGAGATGAGACCCCAATGCCAAACCCTGTCAAAAGCTTTGGATATGTCAATGGCAACTACATATGATTCCCTAAAATTGTTCAGGGATGATGACCAGACATTAATAACATAGGAAAGAATATCACAAGTGGATCTTAACTTACAGAAGCAATACTGATGATCAGAGAGAGAATGTGTGACACAAGATGTCTAAGGATATGGAAGTTGAGGAGGGATTCAAAGACTTCTTAGGAATGGGATGTACTAACACATACTTCCAAGAAGATGGAAAAGTTCTTGTTTTTAAACAAACATGGAACCATTGAGCAAGCACAAGCACAAGTTCAGAGGCACCACTCTTTCAGTACAAATGGATGGATGCCATCAGGACCATTAGTCTTACTTGTGTCCAGAGAAAGCAGCACTTTTCAGACACTCTGAAAAGAGATTACAGGAAAGGGGCATAGGATTATCAAGTGGGGCATCAGGGGAAGAAGGAATGTCAGAGTCATCCATGGTAGAACTAAAGGAGAATTTATTTATTTATTATACTTGATCGCTGTTTCCCGCGTCAGCGAGGTAGCGCCAGGAAACAGATGAAGAAAAACCCA
>JAYMFT010062081.1:0-14873 GCA_038088735.1 Panulirus argus | reverse complement strand
ATATATATATATATATATATATATATATATATATATATATATATATATATATATATATATATATATATGAAATATATGTGCATACTTACAAAGGTACTTATATGTAATTGGAGATAAGTGCATACTTTACTTGCATGTTATTTCTCATGTTAGCTGAGACGACACGGACAATTGGATACCCTAATCAAGGCCATCTCATTTACACACACACACACACACACTAAATCATGAATATGAAATATGTTGACAGGTATACAGAAATGATTCGCATTTACAGAGATAGATAGGTCTGTAGCAAGATAAGAAAGATCTTGACAAAGAAAATGTATCAGGGATGCCTACTTTAGGGCGGAAGCACAGAAAACGGAGGCAGATAGTAGGGACAGCGGGGACTAATATAGGATTTATGGTGAAGGATACATGAGGCG
Source organism: Panulirus argus (assembly GCA_038088735.1). Lineage (NCBI taxonomy): Eukaryota > Metazoa > Arthropoda > Malacostraca > Decapoda > Palinuridae > Panulirus > Panulirus argus. The sequence continues at coordinate 14,445 of JAYMFT010062081.1, read as the reverse complement.
GGCGAACAATAGATGGAATTTAGGAGGAAGGAGGGACACAGGGAGGGTAGTAGGGATGGAGGGCCTAGGGAGATGGAGGGAGGAGATATGGATGCTGTCATGGAGACTAGATGGCCCAGAGGACCTGGAGGGGAGTGTGGTGGGGAGAGGAAATGTGGGAAGTTGATGTTAGGGGAGGAGACGATTGGGTTGGAGTGAGAGGAGAGGAAGATAGACGAAGCAAAAGACCAACGTTTGATGGTGAGGATGATAATGATGATGTTGATTTTGGTCGTATTATAGGTATGATGTTGGTAATAATGATTGTGATGATAGTGATGATAATGATGATCATATTCATGCCAACAGTCATGATGAGGATCATCATGACTGAGGTAGTGATGATGGTAAACATCTTCACTATTATAGGGATGATAATAATGAGAGACGTCACTCCCCCTCCCCCCCCAAAGCAATGAGACCCCCCTTCCTCCTCCCTCTCCTCCTCTCTTGTGAAGATCCACTTTCCACTAATTAGGCCAATAGCCATAATCCAACCCCCAAATTAGCCCCAAATTAAGTGGGGTAATTACATAATGAAGCAGTCAGAGACACAGAGGAGGCACCAGGGCACCACCTAGTGGTGTGTTCCACAGTCGTAGGCGTTTTTACACCCGACTTTACCGAAGACTGACAGAGTGCGTGTGTTGCTAGAGCAGACTGTCTTCCTCCCTCTCTCCTCCTCCTCCTCTTACTCCACCCCCTCCTCCGTCTCCTCCTCCTCCTCCTCCTCCTCCTCCTTCTCTTTTCTTCTGTATATTATTATTATTATTATTATTATCCTCATTATAATTATTATTATTACTATTATCACTATGATTATTCATTTTTATAAGTAACATCATCTTTATCATTAATTATAACGGTGATTGATATTACAGCCAATTATCAACATATTTATCATTATTATCACTATTATTTAGGTGATATCAATTATATCATCAGTGTTATTATCATTACGTCATTGTCTTTTGGCTGGACATCTTTTCGCCGTTGTAGTTCTGTTCATTATCATCAATGTTGTTGCTTACCATGTGTCTAACTTTTAGTTCCTCTTTCCAGGTAAGTGGCGAACCAGTCCTGAGGAGTGCGAGTCATTGCATCGTGAGTACTCGTTCGTGTCCCTCTGATTCGCCTTTTTGAGTTTGACCTCAAAACTCTTGCCTGAATTTTTTGTATTAGAGAAATTCGTTCTATTAGGCGAGGTCTTGTGTGACCTGGGACGGTGAATGTAAATAGTAGTTAAACTAGGTCGTTTTGGATTTAGACTTTTGGACTTCCGACTCGAAGGATGTGACTGACTCTAACTTGGGTCTGCTTAATATCATCGCAAAGGCTGCATCCGCTCACTCCCATTCTTTAGCTGTCACGTGCACTGCACTGAAACCACAGCTCCTTATCCTCAATTGACGCTTCACATGCTCTGGTTCAGTCCACTGACAGCACTTAAGACCCCAGTGTACCACATCGTTCCAATTCACTTTATCTCATGCGCGCCTATATGCATATATATGCTAGATATTTGTGGGAGTTTGCCCCTCCTGCTTATACTGTGCAAACATGACGTAAACTTTGCCATCAGCGTTACTCCCACACCCTGCAACATTACGTGCTCGACTGTTACGAAGGTCAATGTAAATTCAGAGATCAATCAGCAAAGGAGGGGTGACGTGTGGGCCCGGTTGGGCCTAGGGTCCCAAAGAGTCCTCGTTTCTCTGGAAAAAGAGGAATGGCATTAATGTTACTGGTATAATACAAAGCCAAGATATATATATATATATGTATGTATATCAGGGTTGTTTACATGACTGCTGCTGGCACACTGTTGGCCCCCACAATCTCATCACTGGAGCGGCCGGCGGGCTGGAGTCTCGCTGGCCGCTCCTGCCTCCAAGCCCGGCTCTTATTGCACGTTCTTCTGTTCTCCCTCCTCCTCCTCCTACTCCTGCCCTCTTCCTCCCTGTCTTCTCTTCTGCCTCTCATCTCAAGCAGGAGAGAAAGTTGGATATTTGAGCTTTCGTCAAATCAATTTGAATTTGAAGAAAAGAAACAACGTTACTCTTCTGACTTGAAGAGCTGAAGAGTTACAAAGAAGATTGATTATTTTCTACTGGAAAATTTGGAGGTATCACACAGTGGTCTGGATTGATTTAGATGACTGACAGTAGCGTTAAGGTTATTTATAGATATAAAGGGATCAGAAACGGATTTTGAATGTATGTAAGGGTGACGACCGTTAACGGTCTCCGACGACCGTTTTGGCCGTTTGGCTTTGATTGGAACAGGAGGCGGGAGCCGGCGAATCACCACTTGCCATCGCCTCTAATTGATTGCCAGAAGCAATTTGTCGATCGTTTAATTTCGCTCGTATTCTTGATTATATTGATCAGTGGCTGTCGACTGGTGAAGTGGATTGGAAGAGTAGTTGGTGCGCAGGTCGAGTGGAGGAGCAGAGATCGAGGTGGAGTACTTGGGTGAATGGTGGAAGTATTTCTTTCGATTCTTCCGTCAGTTGATTCAGTCGACGCGAGAGTTTCCTGTGCTCTGCGTCAGGAGGACTTTCTGGGTGCGAGGTGGTAAGTGGCATAGGGTCATCGACTGGGGTGCGGTGAGATGGGGAAGGCGGGAGGGCCTGGGGTCAGCGTTTGGGACGAAGGGAGGGAAGGCCGCTGACAGTAGAGGCTCTGATCCTGTGTTCAGCTCACTGGGTCAACACACACTCCATCTGACGTCGCTTCCTCTTCCGTACGATGATGAGTCCTTTCTTCTGTCTTTCATCTCCCTGTTTTACCACCCGCTCCTCGCTCTCACCTCCTTCTCGCTTCCCCTCCTCCGTAAGACACAACTGAAAGAGCAGCCGGCCGATGTGGCAGTAATGGTGTCATGGATGGGCAGTAAGGGGCTTGGCCACTATCAGGCCAAACCACACCACCCTTATCTCTTGCCCTTTCTCCCGCCTCCCTTTCAATGCCCGCCCCAGGGGCGCAGGGGTCTGGCTGGCCATTGCCCAGGCCAATTCTCCGTCCGTCATGATGCACCTTTTAAGTCATAAAACGGTCAGATGCATGATCGCTTGCCGACCTCAAGGACACAAGTTGCCAGGGTTTTTATTTCCTCTAACTCCATCTCATTAAGATTCATGTCTGACCAAATGAAATGCGAGACGCTTTCTCGACGAGGGTTCGTTTCGTGTGAGCCGCCGAAGCCCAGGACGGGAGGATGCGCGGGTGTTGATGCTGTGGGCAGCAGAAGGCCAGGAGAGGATACAGTGTGCGCCCTAGGTCCAGGTTCCGGGCCACAGGAGAGGAGGTCCAGTCACAGGACCACAGGAGAGGCTCGGGACCTGGGCCACTCGAGGGGCTCCAGGATCTGCCTGCCCCTCACGGAAGGTCCAGGTCCCGGGCTACAGCCGTGGCCGTACGTGACGAGGTGCTGCACGACTGAATTATTGACGCAAAGTTAGCATAGTTTTCAGATATCAGGAGCAGAGTTACCAAGTCAAGCCGCCGCCGTCAGTAAAGGTGACACGTTGTGGGGATGACTCCGGCTGGCCGAAAGCGTGGTTTCAAAATGGTTCTGACATTTAGATCAAGCTGTTCTAGATTTTTAGAAGCCCGGAATGTTATTTTATCCTTTGTTCTTCGTTGTTCTTCAGATCATGTATCACTGACGCAGAGATCCGTTATAGATTTAGAATTAGAAGGGCTTCTAAGGTCGCATGAGTCAGAAGACCGGCCCGGGTACATGTCCTTCGTTAATGCCTCCGTGAAATGAGATCGAAAAGTATCCCCCCAAAAAAACACTTTTGAAGATTCTACGAAAAATTAGCGGTTGGTGCTGAGTATAACTTTTTTTTTTTTTACTCCTCCATCACAAAGCACATCCTGAGGCGGGAGGTCGGTTGGGGAGGGGAGGGGGTGGTGAGGTTGACGTGCGGGGTTGACCGCATGTCAACCTCATACCCGCGAGGCGTAACCTCAGCGCAGAGCGAACTCTCACGTGCGGAAATTGGTTCATTCAGACGCACGCCTTTATGTGGCTCTTAGAGCTTTGAGGTGGTAGGGAGGGAAGCAGAGGGAGGGAGGGAGGAAGGAGGGAGGGAGGGAGAGGAGGGAGTTCAGACGCGGAGATGGAGTGGAGAATAAGAAGGATGATGAAGAGGAAGATGGGATGGGTTGAGCATGTCTAATGCACCAAGACCCCGACATGTTGGTATCATTTAACACGAAGGACACACTGAACCACAGACGAGGATTGAGTCAGACTTGCCTGGTGTCGTCGTCTCCAAATGCTGCACCGCCCTGGCTGTCAAGTTTCACTCCTGTGGCCCGAGGTGGCTGTCTTCACATATCTTGGACAGCTGGCTTCCAGTTCACGGACATAAAGTCTCTCCATCTCACGCCAAACCCTTGACAACGCGCAACTCATACGACTCGTTCTTCGTAACTGTATTCTCCTGCGGTGAGCGCTACGCGCTAGCCCTGCCTTGTGGCCAAATCTCTTCGTAACTCTCTCTCTCTCTCTCTCTCTCTCTCTCTCTCTCTCTCTCTCTCTCTCTCTCTCTCTCTCTCAGCAGTAGATAGATCCCTTATTTCACACATCTACCCTGTCCCTCGAGGGGAGGGGCGGCCCCCTCCTCCAGAGCTGCCACCTGTTGCATCATCACTGGGTCTGCCAGGAAGAGGGGGGGGGGGGCCTCGGCGGGGCTCATCTTCTTCCTGGGGGCGCCCCTCATCACCCCTCCGGCTCTTACCGCCGCTGGTGGTGCCAGGGAGTGCACCCTGGCAGCGCGGGAGCAGGAAGGGTAGGCGGAAGCAATCACAGAACCTACAGCGGATGTGGTACCTCCTCAACCCTAGAGGTGTTAGGTTAGGTTAGGTTAGGTGGTGCTGGGGTTGGTTAGGTTAGGTTAGGTGGTGCTGGGGTTGGTGCCCGTACCGTCCGGTTGGAGGAGAAGGCGGCTCGGCGTCAACGGTCACGTGGAGACAAAACAGACGATGTCTAAGAAAACTGTGACGTCGATGGAAATGCAAAAGAAACGTCGAAATGCGTCGCATATAAGGCGTGAAATATACAGAATACAAGTACGCCGGATATGACACACAGAGAGTTCGTGGGTACTTAAGATACATGGCTCATAATCTGCAGGATACAGAATGGTACTGACGGGTACACGAAAGATGTTACATGGTTCAGATTTTTAGCGCAGGGTATAACGAATCATACGGTACACGTAACGAAGTATGGTGACCGTTCAGTACTGACTTGACAAAACGCTTAGGAAGTTTATTCTTGAAAGAATTATCGTTAGGGACAGAGATGCGCTTGAGTAGGTAAGAATCCTTCGTATTTTCCCAGAGATTGCGTCTTAGACATACAAATGCTATTTTGCTTTACACCGAAACGTGCGACAGATTCCAAATATATAAAACAAAATCCCGGGGACTCAATCACCCGCGACCAAAGCTTCAAGTTGGATTTATGGAACAAATATGTGTTAGGAATCCCCTCCACCTAATCCCTTGTGATCCCTTTGCGTGAAAGGCTCTTCTGACCAGCCCCCCGCCCCCTCCGCCTCCGCCTCCGCCCGTATTGCTGACCATTTTCCGCCCGCGTTGTGTGAGTACAGGAGACTGACCGCCTCTGTTGTGCACGGAACCGCGTCAGCTCGGATCGCCGCCAGGCCGCTGCTGACAGCAGATATGGGTGACTGACCACCAACCACTGCTACCACCACCAACCGCCCCTGCTGACTGTAAATATATATAAGGAGACTGTCAGACCACCACCAGCACTTACAGCAAGCAGTAAATGCGGGAGACGTGATCACCACTACCACTGCAAATGCGTAAGGTTCGTCCCTACCCCATGAGCTTCGAATGCGTGAGGTACCTCACAACGACCCGACCACGACCACATTACGTATGGACGGGAGCTTGACCCCTCGTACCCTGAGGTCGAAGGGCACAAGTCCGAGGTCAGGCAGGACCCAGACGCATGCTTGCTGTCATAAGGTCGTGACAGTCCATGACAGACCCAACCAACATCCATCAGAAAATTCGTATAAGTATAAAGACGAGTCAAGAATCTTTTTTACGCCTGTATCTAAATCCGTCAAAGGCCTGTCAGAGACCCAGTCGCTAAGGTGGCGTTTAGGATAACTGATGCCAAAACCTAAAATTCATCAGAATTCGGTCAGGTCTGAAATTAATCGAAAAACAACAGCATCAGGTCTTGAAATTATCGAAACTTTATCACGTCTGAAAGTTATGGAAAATTGACTCAGGCCTTAGAGTTATAGAAAACTTCATTAGGTAAATGTCAGAGACGGTTCACAGCTGTACAGATCCTGGATAAAGACTGTCTGTGGCTTGTCTCTGTGCATCAAAAGCCCATACAACGCAAGACTAATTACCAGCTGAAAATCCGCTAAAGGCCCGACGAAAAAGGGAATCAAAATCCAGTCATTATTTTGTCACAGAGCCGTCAAAAAAAAAAAAAAGCCCCTGTGTCCTGCCCATCCCATAGCAACTAATAGCCCCTTCAAAAGACCCCCATCAGAGAGTCCGTCGTCCGATGGAAGTGGGGGAATCCAGCAAAGACCAGTCCTTCAGAAGCCAAGGGGACCAGTGGCCAGAGACCTTCCGTACAAATGACCGTCGCTGGCCTTAAGGAAATCCCATATGACAGTCCGTCAAAAGGCTCATCAGAGGAGGGGGGCCATTCCGTATCCACCTCAAAGTCCCCTTTGGAAGCCCCTCCTCCGTCCAGATCCCCGTGTGTGTGTGTGTGTGCAGCGGCGGAGACCCTCCGCTAGGGAGACGGGAGCCAGCCAGCCAGCCATCATCAAAAGACCCGTCTGATACCTCACCCGGAGCCGGCGGCGGCGTGACGTGGACAGGAACAAATTAAGTGGCAAAATGGACACAAAAGACGGGGTGACCAGCGGTAATGGAGAGGATCAGGAGGAGGGGGGGAAGGAGAGAGGGGTGCGTAGAGCAAGGACGGGAACAGGGTTTGGGAGGGAGGAGGAAGGGGGTGTCAGCAGCGGCGTAGAAGCATGCAGGAGCAGGGTGGAGGGCAGGGAAAGGGAGGGGATTGAAGAGAACTGAGCAGGGGTCTTGTGGAACAGGGATAGAAGACAGAACGGGGTCAAGGAGGACGTGGAAAAGGGGAAGGGACAGGGATGGGTCCATGGGGACAAAAGATGGAACAGGTAGGGATGGACGGGGACTGTACATGGGAAGGACAGACAACACGAGCCCTGATGGTCCACGACGAGATGACTTGCTGACCTGACCTAAGATTGTGGTAGAGACAGGATAGCAAAGCAGAGGGCACCTCCCCACCCACGCCTTCCTCCGGCTCAACTGCCGACAGGAAGGAAATAAAAGAAGAAAAAAAAAACACCTTGTAGTCGGGGGAAACATACTGCCTTGGAAATTCTATCGGAAAGTGCGAACGAGGAAAAGTTTCCTCTTCGCTTTAAAACCGCTACACTGGGGGCTGAACCCTGGAAAAGAAAGACAGGAAGGAACAAGGAATCGTCAGCAGGAGGGAGAGGGAGAGGAACGAGGAAGGGGTTCGGCAGGGTTTTAGAGCAAGGGAGGGAAGAGGGAAGACTATAGGAGGGAGAGGCAGGAAGGGCTTAACGAGGATACAGAAGGTAACATGAATAGGCTAGATGCACAGACAGGGTGAGGGAGGGGGACATAGAAGCAACAGTTGGTTGGCTGGTTGATTAAGACCTTTGATTACATCCCGCCCCTCTCTCCTCCCTCCCCACTCACACACTAAATGTAAGGGCGGGGCGTGGCTAACCGCTCGGGTTAGTACCCATACATATGGACAATAGCGTGATGTATGAGACTAGGAGGGTGTCTGGCTGATCGGCTTTAGGCAGGTGGGAGCCAGCCATGGCACGTGAAAAAGGTGTCTACCTGTGTATTGTGTCCTCCTTGTGTTGCCTGGGACCCACCCAGCTGACCACAGGGCTTGAAACCACCAGGGTTCCGAGCCCCCCAGGCCAATGCCGTCCTCCCCCATGAGGACCTTCATCTCCGTTCCTTCCTGGGTCCCCAGGAGAACCCCCTAGGTTAGTGCTGTCCTTGGCCTCCAGGAAGACTCGTAGGATAGTGCCGTCCCTGTCCCCCAGGTGTCAGTCAGGGGACGAGGGGGTAGTGAAGGGAACTTAGTGGTAGTGGATAGGTCTTGGGCAGTAGAGGGACTAGGAGGTGTCAGTTGATGGGGCTAGCGGGTTGTCTTAGGAAGTAAGGGGGCAGCAGGCAAGGACTAGGGGTAGAAGTAAGGGGTAGAAGGTTAGTTGTGGGGACTGAGGGGTTAGAAGATGAGAATCATAGGTTAGTGGAGGGGACTAAAGGGTGTTATGAGGGGACTAAGGTGACGAAGGGGACTGAGATGGTAGTGTTAGGGTTGCTGTTCTTCCCTCAACACCAGTTTGTTCTCGCATGCCGTCCTTCTGTTCTCTGCCAAGTCAGTTCGTTTTTTTTTTACCCCAGACAACTGTGCTTCCCCGAAGCAGTGGTGGGTGTTGTCCAAGCGTTGCTTGTGCTCCGTCGAGCGGATGCAATCGTCTGGAGTCCAGGCACTCCACCCCTGGCTTCCGACGGAGCGACAAAGGTTGCGTCAACCGCATCTGGTCCCACTTCAAAGTGTACCATTAACTTTGTCGAATGTCTGTTTTCATTTCTCCGACGATCTGAAGTTGCAGTTACGGCGTCCACGAGAAACGTACGCCGTGAGGTAGGAAACATCATCGGAAAAGTCACCTTTGGCGAGGCTGTGTTCATCGCCAGTTGATGAAACATGAGTGCAGTCTCGTCAAAAGAACTTCTCGCTTCAGAGGGACTCATCCTGGCCCTGCTACTGAGTGTAGCGCAGCCTTAGAGCTGCTGGAGGTCCTTAGGACAGATGAAATAACACCCGGACCCTTTCAGATAAGCGTCCTGGGGTAACGCCAGGGTTCTTTCAGAAAGGGGGGGGTCCTGGTGTATTTGAAGAGGCAGACAGAAATGGTAGAATAAATGTTTGTTTGTAAGGTTCACGTTGACGTCAGCCATCAGTGACATCAACAGGATATCCCTGACGTTAGATATCAGTAGCATCAACAGGATTTCCTGTCGTTCGCGGCAACTGCCAGCTGTCATGAGAGAGATGGTCAAGTCGTTGATGTCGTCAGGAATTGGATGTCAGGTCTTACGTGAGGTCAGGAGTTGATGTGCTACTTGACTTCCTCCCTCTGACTCCGAGATGAGATGCTGGTGATTCCGCCGTCATGTGCTGTCATGAGTCATTGGCTAGATTCGGATGGTTCAGATGCATGACACTGGTATGGTTCGGGTGCATGACACCGCTCGAGGTTAAGTTGGGCTGTGGCTCACGCACACACGAACACATCTGGAGAGAACACACTCCTGTCAACACACTCATTCACACGCACTCGCTCGCACGTGCGTGGCGGTGAGCATTACTGGCTGTAAGTCTCTCAGCCCGACCCCCGCGTGGATTCGAAGACTGGACGCGCGAGTCGACCCACACCCAACGTAGGTGTCCGTCTTCCCCTTTTGGGCTGGTCAGTAGATGGGTCGCTTTGGCTGGTGTGTGTGTGTGTGTGTGTGTGTGCGTATAGGAGTTGTTTCGACACGGGGCAACACGAGTGTAAAACTCTTTCCCCGTAACGCATAAATAGTAATCACACACACACACACACACACACACACACACAGTGGCAGGGAGCTCCCAGTAACTTGTCCTGAACGTGGTGGGTGGGTGCTAGTAATGCAAATATGGATTTTTTCACTATTGGCTTAAGGGGTAAAGCGTTGCTCTCTCTCTCTCTCTCTCTCTCTCTCTCTCTCTCTCTCTCTCTCTCTCTCTCTCTCTCTGTAGATTTCCCATTTTTCTGTCATAATTGCTATATATTTTTATTTTTGTATTTGTTGTACTCAGTCTGTGCCGTCTGTCTGTGTCTGTCCGTCACAATGATTAGCGAGATCGACACCTCTTGCTCGGCCATATGTAAAGGTACTGGAGTTGGTGGGTGAAGGTCAGAAAGTGAATCGGTCTGTGGCGTGAGTAAGCAATTAGGCCCAGAACCATGGCGTGGGTAAGCACCTGCATTCTGAGCCATGGCGGGGATTATTAAGCATTTACGTTCATAACTATGGCTTCGCTACGCACTTACGTTCGGAGCCATGGCATGGGTAAGCACTTACGTTCAGAGCCATGGCTTGGATAAGCACTTACGTTCAGAGCCATGGTTTGGGTAAGCACCTACGTTCAGAACCATGGCATGGGTAAGTACCTACGTTCAGAGCCATGGCTGGGGCATTCACCCATTCTCAGAACCATCAACTGTGGATCAAGATTCTAAAAATCTTTTTACATCTCTTTTTATTTCCATAGATAATAGAGACTAATTTTAATAACTTCAGCACCTGAAATATTATCACTTTATTAGTAATAATCGCAACAGATATACGAAGAAATAATTCAGGTTTGGTAGAATGACATGCACAAAGTGGTGATTCATTTGATTCATTTGATTCATTTTGGTTAATTTAGGAGGAAAGGCTTTTTGTTGATTGCCTGGTCGACCTTGTTCGCCTGGTAATTAGGTGAGGACTTTAATTACTCAAGGGAGATGACAGTGATTACTCCCAGGCTGCTGGGAGGGCCCTGATTAATTACCTAATTGCTCAGGTGGACTCGCTCAACGGGCAGACTTAGGCTGTGCAAGACTGAACTAATGATCTTGACTCCTGTTGCCTAGATGGTGCTAGCTGGCACTCTAGCGGGACTTGCTATGGTTTTTGGCTCCTACTGGGCCTTTCCTAGAGGTGCTAGCTCTCTAGCGGGACTTGCTAAGGTCCTTGGCTCCTGTCGGGTCTTTTCTAGAGGTGCTGGTACTCTAGCGGAACTTGCTAGGGTTTTTGGCCCCTGTTGGGCCTCGCCCAGAGGTGCTGTGCCATTAGCGGGACTTGTTCAGCACCTACGTGGGAGTCGAGGCCACTCTGTAGGGTCACCTCCTGAGGACGCGAAGTAGTAGCCAACCCCCTCAGCCCTCCGTGAGCTCGAAGTATGAAGAGTTCTTTACGTACGTCGGACGCCCGAGAGAACAGCAATATTTATTGCTTTTCTTTTACGTCTCTTTCTGGACACGTCGGGCGCGTTAGGGCTCCTCATTCACAACCTCCAAGATGGTCTGCTGTGGCCCGGCAAACTATACGACCAACCAAAACAAACATTCTGTAAATGTTTATCACCGAGAGCAATTTCAACATTATTATTAATGTTATCCCTTAATCTGTGCCAGCAAAGCTCTCCACTGAAACCGTCCGGAGAGGTTTGGTTTAATGGATTAGAGTTTATTTCTGGTCGTCAGCCATTATGGTATAAAGTTTTTAGGCTTCAGAGTTCCCTTGCATAGCATTAAGTCAATGAGAGAACCCCCGAGCCCGTTCAGAGCGCGGTGCAGGGAACTCACTCTCCCGTAGAGTATTTTGTGTAGTATCTTGCAGCCTTTTTGAAATTAACGTTGCAATTATGGCTATCGGTTTTGCAGTTCTCCCTCAGGTAGATTGTAACACGATCTTTTCTAGAGATTGCACATGTAAGATGCTGTAAGTCCTCGTAGCAGTTGTTAAGCACAGTAAGAAGGACTTGTAAGATGCAACACACTTTAAGAACATTACAGCCCTTGTAAAATTTCTGTTTGTATAATATTCTCAACATACCATTCCATGGGAGACTCTTCGCAATCTCAGACACATAACAGTCTGTTCTACCTTTCATAATCCTCCCTAGCCCTCCATTTATCCAAGGACGTTAAGGGTACAGCCTAGTGTAAGAACGCGCATGGTTGCTGCTTCCCATAGTTTTTGTAAGGAGACAGGCCACATGAGCATTGACTGTTGTGGTACCTTCTTCGAACAGTATGATTGTGTTAATCTCTTCTTCTCTTCTCCCTCTTTCTATCACCTTCTCTACTTTTAAGAGTCAGGTCTACTCACACCTAAAGAGCTCTGATAAATTTCCTCGGTCTTTCCCTCGTATCCCATGTTTTTGATTCGGTATGGACTTGATTAGGACATGTTTTGCACGCGTCATGACTGGTGGTTTTCCAATGGAAAACTTTAGATTAGAAAACATGGTATTTCAGAACCCCCCGTAGAATACAGAGGACTCGTGAAAAAAACGCTCAGAAAACCATAAGGCTTTTAGAAACCAACGCCCTTAAAGAACCCCTGTAAGATCATCACCTAAAAGAACCCCTTTAAAAGTTAGCATCTACAGAACCTCTCAAACCTTAAAAAATGATTCAGATCCCTGCCTTTACCTCCCTTAAAGCAACCCCTCTGCGTAAAAGAGAAGTCGCTACATCCCAAGATCCCTTTTAACTGGGACCCCAGGCGTGGGACGGCAGCGCTATCTCCCAACATCCCAGAGAGACCCTTTTAACCTCCCGTGCGTGGGACGGCAGCATCCCAGCTTTATCTGCACATCTGGCTGCCCTGAGGAACGTCAGCCGAAATCATCTACCCTTCTCACCCTGCCCCGCCATGGGCACCTCCCTCCCTCCACCTGTCGACCTGTCCCGTAGGTAGGTAGATGCGTCTTTCTCACGCCACAGCTTTTTTTCGTTTCTTTTCCTTTTCGCTCTTCCTCTCTCTCGTTCTGACCGTAGGAAGATATTTTTCTCTGACCCTCCTGACCACGCCGGGAGCTAGGACGATCTGTTTTCCCATCTCTCTCTCTCTCTCTCTCTCTCTCTCTCTCTCTCTCTCTCTCTTCCTCCGTCTCCCTCTCCCTCCCCCCGCTCTCCCGGCCTTGAAGTGTCAGTCTCACACAGAGACCGTTGAGCCACCATTACTTGGGCGGGACGCCACACATATTGAGGGGACCCCCAGATACAATGTTCCCTGTATGATGAGGGAGTTTCCACCACGTTACCTGCCCGAGCCCTTGCCCACAGTCCTCCACCGGGTCCGACCAACCTCGGACTCTCCTAACTTGCCACAGGTTAGAGTAGAACAAGTTGTAACACCTTAGGTACTCGCCTTAGACCGTTCTAACATGAGGGTAGTCTCTCTCTAACTAGTCAGCAGCTTGCCTTAGAGTTAGATCAGACGTTAGAATAGGGTCAATTTCTAACCGCCCAGGAACGTGCGTTAGACTGTTCTAACATACCGGAGGATAGGATAGAAATAGTCTCCAGCTGGCTAGTAATCTGAGACCAGAAGGATCCAACCAGGTGTATGGAAGGACATTTTTTTTTTCATCTTAGGAGTAAGATTATGCCACGAGGATCGTACCAAGAGGCGTTGTTGAAATCGTGACTCGTCATTAAGTTGGGTCGTCCTGCCTGACAGTGTGAGAATCAAGTCATTAAGACATTACAGGAGTTGGTCCCACATAAGGTGATGGCCGGGCCTCAGCTGGGGACGTGGGGCCTTCGGATGGCGGTGGCCGCTGCTGGGAACGTGGGTTCCTCTGGTGGAGGGGCTGCTGACGGGGACGTGGGGCCCCCAGATACCACGAACGCTTCTTGAGACGTGGGCCGCCCTCCCGGATGGCGGGGCCACTGCTGGAGACGTTGGTCGCTCTGGTCGCTGAGCCGGTGCTGAGAACGTGGGTTCCTGTGGTGGAGGGGGCCGCTTGACGGGGACGTGGGTCGCCTTGGTGGTGGAGTCGCCATCACCAGGATCATGGGGCCCTCTGGTTAGCTACCTGTTAATGCACACGTGTTCATGCCCGTTGGTGTCTTCATCTCTGTAGTACGTGGTTGATTCTTTCCTTCTTCATCTTTTTTTCTGCTTTTATGAACATCTCAATGAAGGTTCATAAGCACTTATGTAGATTGGGATACTTCCATCGTAGATTTAATATTATCATCATCATCCAAGAACACCGTGCCTGATTACGGTTTGCCCCAGGAAGCGGGTAATATCGTCTGATTAAGTCATTTGATCAAGTAATTTGTTACCAGCCAGTTTCCCCAAGCCTAGATTTACGACTGCCTCGCAGGCTGAGCGTCTCTCCAATGACTGGTTGTTCTTGCCACAGTGAACAGGGGAAAGTAAATCCATCGGCCACGGGGAAGTTGCGACGGGATGTGACAGTGATTGTAAGGCTCTTTCAACCTCTCCTAGTTACAGCGGCAGAGATAATTCAAACACAGATTGACTGGGAAAGGAAAAAAGTCGAAAGGAAATTTCTTAACATTTCGTTGGGAGTGGAGAGGGAAAAAAATGCATATGAATTTCTTTATCATAGCTTCATTTATCTCTCCCGTGTAACCCTGAGAGAGAGAGAAAAAAAAGTCGACGCTCTCTCTCTCTCTCTCTCTCTCTCTCTCTCTCTCTCTCTCTCTCTCTCTCTCTCACC